>JAWVMR010000354.1:0-18765 GCA_036321205.1 Trypanosoma caninum | reverse complement strand
TTTTTTTTAAAAAAAAAATAATACCCAAACCCCCCCCCCCCCCCCCCCCAAAAAAAAAAAAAACACGCAAACACAAACGCCCAAAAACCAATACATCCAGATACGCAAACAATACTTTAATAAAAAAAAAAAATTAAGAATCATTAAAGCCAAAAATAACATAAGACCATGGCAAACCAAAACCAAATACAGCATATATATATATATATATATATATAGATACTTCAGATGGAAGTGGGACAAAGTGTACCTGCGTTACTGCTCCACTGATTTAAAAAGGCCCTGCGTTCACTGGCAGTGCATATAATCCGCAACGTGAGCGAACACGTGGGACATTCAGCCACATCAGCGCCAGCCGCAAACTCATCAAGAGAAAGTTCAAATAAATCACCGCACGGACACGAGTATCGCAGCGTGTTCCCTTCAAAAAGCATCTCATTCAGCGATACCTCTTCGTAATGAAACGAGCCCATTTTAAAATTTTAGCTTGAAAATAGCAAAAAATAAAAAATTCCTACCTAAACAAAAACAAAAATAAAAAAACTATATAATATATACATATATATATATATATGCATGCATTAAACAGAGCCGTTATTTTCCTTTTTTTTTTTTTTTTTTTTTTTGTATTTTATTCTTTATAAACATATATATATATATATATGTTTATATATATTAATGCTAATGCTAAACAATAAAAAAAAAGAAACCTTTATTCAACTCCTAAACGCGGTCTCCAGCCTTATTTTTGGATCTATCAGCAGTTGTTCAGAACTGTATGTCCAGTTTGAAAGCCACCTCTGAAACCACCTGAATGCCGTTGATGGAGTCGCCCACAAGAAAGAATTTCGCACGCATTTATTAGACAGACCTGTAAAGCGGCGGGCCCTGCGTGATTGACGAATATAACGCTCGGCGCGATCCCGTCGCAACGTCTCAAATTGCCTAAAAACATACTCAAAACCCGAGTCAGTATACAGCGGAACATCTACAAGAGATGACGCAAGTATGGCCGCGTCCTCTACACACAAAGAGGCATCCTGCGCCAAAAACGAAGGTAATGACCCATGCGCCGCCTCCCCAATAAGCACTGCGCGTTTGTTAAACCATCGCGGCATGACTGGGGTCTCGCAGACCTCCGTGGGCACAGCCACAGCCGCCCGCAACAGTAGACGACTTATATCGTCACCAAAAGCAGCAAATTCACGGTGCAACAAACAGCGATAGGCTTCCCGCACTGCTATGGTATCCATTTCAGCGCTTATGTCAACAACCTCCGTAGGCGGATCGTACAGTGTGGCGGAAAAAGCCAGCCGCACCTTCCCGTCACGCAAAAGCGGCACACATGAAAGCACCCTCCGCCCACCCCACACTTCGACAGGACACTCGCCTGTCGGGCAACTCTCATCAACAAGATCGACAAACCCATCAACTCGCGTCATTCCTAGAGACCGTGTACTTGTCCCGATATATTCACCAGGATAAAGCAGCTTGCGAATTGTACTGTGTGCCCCATCCGCACCAACAACCACATCGCCCCATTCAGTCTTTCCGCTCTCTAAAACAACATGCACGCCGCCCTTAATCCCATCGTGTGGCAGAAGATCAACCACACGACTGCCAAAACAAACACTCTCCACATGACTTCGCAAAAGCTGACAAAGACGGTCGGACGAAAAGGTTGCACGAAGAGGGACACAGCCAAGCTCCTTTTTCGCGTTTTCAGCAAGACGACGAGAAACGATTGATTCGCTGTTGGCGGGGTGCGCTGTACTGAAAGGAATCTTGTCCTCCTCACCAAGAGGTCTGAGCCGCACTGTGCGATTAGGCACCTTAAGAAGCCAGCGAAGTCGCTCGTTTAAAATGCCAAAATAATCATCCGAAACAACATCACCAGCGTCTAGCAAATGACCCAACTCAAATGCCTTGTAGCAGCTTAAAGCATTAGCAAAAAGTGTCAACGGTGTCTTATATACCGCCTCCAAAAAAGGTGACTGCTCCAATACAACAGAATCAACGTTCAAACGACGCAAAAATGCTGCAAGAGACAAACCTGAAAGACCAGCTCCTACGATAACTATCCTCATGGGTCTACGTTCCCTCATATATCCACATGACAGTAATTAAAAACCAACCCAAACAATAAAAATACATAAGCACAAATTATTTTAAACAATCATAACAGTAATATTAACAATAATAATAGTAATAGAATATACCCACCCCCACGCGCACACATCTCAAAAAAGCATAAACTGTTCCCGGTTATCGCCTCAACCTATGCGTTAATAAACGGCAAGCAATCGTTTTTCCATGCAAAAACAATATTCCCTCCATTTCGCCTGCAAATAATCAGGCACAACCAAACAAGAGCAAATATCCCGACCCAAATGCAACCGTATTTTTTTGCCCGCAGAAATTGGCTTGATAGCAACGCAACGCAGTTCAATTTCTCCAGCATCTGTCACAGAAGTTACAGTTAGTGAGGTATTTGCCGCCCCTTTCAAAGGCACTCGAGCCACTTTTTCCAAAAACTGAAAAAAACAATGCAGCCCAGTAGCGCATGCCTGTAAAGAACCATTACTTAGTGGAACACTACTTTTTTGCAATGCCATAAGCAACCAGGCAGCCTGTAATGGCAGCATCAAAAAAGTCTTCTTATGCCTTTCAAAGGCCCTCACCAAAAGCGTTGCCAAAGACACTGCGACGGCATCCAAGCTAGGTGACACAGGCCGTTCGTCCACAAATATGCTGGTAATATCTGGAGACTGACTCGCCACCAAAAGCGCGCTAGCAAGTCCAGTAAACCCTAAAGCCCATATCTTAACCTTGTCTCCCCCCTTCGATACCATTGAATGCCATATTGCCAATACAATGCGATTCCAGTCCATATCCACCGTAAGATTAAAAAAAGTTTTTTCAACGTCACCACTAACAAAAATAAAAGGTTTCTCAGACCACAGTGTCTCTCCATCACAAATGTCACGTGATGCAGTCCATAAAGTAGGCACACCCTCGCCCACAACACAAGGAGGCAAGGTTCGCCCATCGTCTCCCTTCGTGTAGCCTGCCGGTGGCACACAACCCAACATCCTTTTGGTTATTAATTTTATTATATTTTTTCTTTTCATAAACATACAAAGCAACAACAAGTGCACAATATCCTCATTACTTCTAGATATCCAATACATTGTGGCAACAACTCCTAGCCCACATATATATATATATATTTTTTTTTTTTAAGAGTCAGTTTTGTGTATCGTTTTTCTTTTTTTTTTTTTTTTTTTTTTTTTTGATTTGTTTGTTTGTTTAGGGTGGAGGGACTGTTATTTGCTATTGTTCCTCCCATAAGCCTCTGTTGTAAAAAACCGGCTCCAGCTTCGCAGTTGAGTTTTCGTGATCTTCCCGATATACCGTGTCATCTTCAGGTAACACCTCCTTGACCATGTCATCAGTCTCCGCAGGTTTCTCATCTTGTGTGCACAATCCACAAATTTGCCTTGTACTTTCTGGTGTCCCCTCGCAAAAATAAACTAAACCCCCAGAACTGTTCACTTGTTCTCCCAAAGACTTTGACTGATTTCCGACCGCATCAGCTTGTTCCGGCTCTGCCGCTCTCTTCTCTTGGCACTGCCCTTGGAACACACCAGAGCCCTCAAGGACTTTCTTCGCCAATACAATGCTTGTTGCCATAACCAGTTTTTCTTCCACTGAAGAAGGAATAGGCAATGTTATCGGCTCCGCTGTACCCCCAACACGCGCAATAACAACCGTCTTGTCGTTCAAATCAATTAACTCCCAACCAAAAAGACGACAAAGAAAATCACTTCGACGTACAAAGTTCTGAGATAACCGCACCTCTATATCATGAAGCAGTGACTTAAACACGGCGTTTTCATGTTGTCTGCTCATTGATTGCGTCGCTAACTCGTACCGCTGTCTCCACTCCTCAACCTCCCGCTGCTGCAGCTGAAGTGTCTTGCGCAACTCAATTATCTCCTCTTCTTTTTGCGCTTGCTTTTCAATAAGCTTCAAAAAACTATCTTCAGACGTCCGCAATCGCTTGTTGCATGTGTTTTGAACCGCTTGGGGTTTATCACCAGCCGCGTTCAACTTTAAAAGACTCTGTTGATACTCATCACGAAGACGTCTCAAATCTCGACCCAACTTCTCCAGCTTCTCAATATCCTCAGCCAACACATCCACTCTACCTTCACCATAGCAGCAGCAATAATTGTTATAATCCGCATCAAGTAGCCTTTTGCGTTTTTCCAACACACTTAGTTGCTGACTGAAGCAACACTCCTGAGTGGTAAGATATGCCATGGTTGTCTCCGCGTCTCTTATCACGGCCTGACACCTTGCATCACGCAGCTCCATCAGCTCATTGTAAAGTGGAACAACGCTGTCTACACCCTCCTTAACAAGCACTGCATTTGTCTCTGCCATTTTCTCTTCTAGCGCCAGAAGCCTTGCCTCTAGCTCCTGTGCTCGTCCATCATCACTTTCTGCGGTTTTGGGCGAAGGGGTTCGACACCGCATAAAAGAAAAAATGGGAATTTTAGACGTGACTGCAGCCGGAGCTGAAATCAGACCTGCCACATGGGATGCACGCACAGTCGAGGCCACCTTTTCCGCCTCACTAGTCATCTCATGAAGAAGAGTTTCGGTCTTTGCAATAGATTGGTTAAGCTCTTCTAACCACACAGGCGGCAGATCAAAACCACTCACCAAAGAGGCATCAGTGGGTGGACCACATACCACCGATGATCCCGCATGACCCTTGGCAATTTCACGAAGAGAGCGCAGCGCGTTGCAAACGGTAGCTGCAAGTCCTGCGGAACGTTGTTTAGCATCAGTTTGCGTTTTTTGCAACACATCATTTGCAAACCCATCACCGGCAACCCTCTGCATGAGAGCCATGATGCCGCTACATAACAAGTCGTTAACAGCCTCACTCACGTGCCCTTCTGTGTTTGTGCCAACTGTACGCATAACCCGATGCACTACCGGTGCAATTCGAATATCGCAATCGTTACCAGAAAAACTTGAGCCTTTAAAAGAAGGTGAGCGCACAATATCGCCCTCTAGATCTGACGCCGAACACGCAGTGAGTGACTTATCCACTTCGTCTATCACGTAAACATTACTACTCTGACCAGACATTTTTCTTCCCCCCTTTTCTAAACCTCAACTACGCCATTCGCCATACGTAGAAACAAAAGTAAAAACAAAAAATACGTACACCAACACCTACAATAATAATAATCAAAAACAACGTCAAAATTATTAGCACAAGTAAATTTAAAGTAAAAAAAAAAAAAAAAAAAAAAAAACGTGTAGTAAAAACATATCGGTGCAATAAACAACTACAAGTGCCTCCCCACATTTGATTCATTCCTCCTCCTCCTCCTCTTCCAGAGAGTGCAAAACACGATCCCAGCGTTTTTTTTCTGCATCGGAAAAGCTCACAACTCCAGAAATAGCTGCGGTCTTGTCAGTCATAACTTGCGCTTCATCACACTTTCGCATCCACAACAACGGACGACGCAAATCCGCATAACGAACACCAAAGTTTTTTTCCGATATATCTGATGAGCGCAAGCGTCGGCGTGCGTGTCCCCGAATACCGTAAGGCTGCGTGTCAGCACCATCAACGCAATCCTTTTCATCGGTGCCACAGCAGTGTTCATTCTCCACACCCGATGGCGACTCAGAGGCAAGTCGCCACACCATCCTCCGTCTCTCCATCACAATGTCCTCCAAAACGATGTTATCCCATCGCAAATCGCGTGCCTTTCGTAGTTCTGCCCACAATTCCTTTAAAGGGTCGCACGGCACAACCTCCCGCGTCCTCCAAACATGTTTCTCCTTCGCAACGTCATAATGACACGTCGCAAAAAATTTTACGTATGACCCAGGAGAAATAGCAGGCAAACCACTGCTGCCGAAAGGCATTTCCACACTCTCACCATTACCATCACCACAATTACGTAACGGAAACCACACGTTCAAATACTCTCTTCCCTTTGATATACTTTCCATATCAACATCAGATAAGCATGTACCGCCAAGACGCCTGCCCGCAATAAAAAAAAAAGAAAAAAAACGGGCAGGAAGTGGAGTTGCACGCAAAAATCCATAGCCTCTATCCTGAAACACCTTGTCAACCAAACCAACCATTTTTATCGAAGGCTTTTTACATAAACTCCGACCGCGAAACAGTTGTTCCTTATTTACAACAAACAAACAACAAATTCGACATTGCCACATGCATAACACTATCCAGTAAAAAAAAAAAAAAAAAAAAAACACGCACAAACGCAAAGTAATCGATACACACAAACATACCTACACACACTTGTATATATATATATATTATAAACACAAATATATGTGTATATGCGTTCACACAAAACACTCTAATAGAGTGACACCATACCCCCACCCACCCACCCACCCAATAAAAACACCAAGTAAAGCCCTAGACATAATAATAATACTAATAGTACCAATAATAATAAACTGTGAAGAAGCAGCCACACAAAAAACCAATAGTGAACACACAAAATAAAAACATAAATAATAATAAAAACAAAAAAAGCGGTCAATTGGTAAAATAATAATAAAAAAAAAAAAAGAGGCGCAACGGGGTGGTGCTCCCTACGCAAAGCGCCTCCGCGCAACCATCCATGTCAAGACGGGCTCTACAGCTATGGTTGGCTTGAGCGACAGCAGCAGCTTGAAAACGCCATTTTCAAGAGCAAGTGTGTCGTTGCGCCGTGTGTGGAGAAGAACCTGGAGAAGCATGAACGCCTCAATGTCATTGTCTAACAATCGCTTCAGCCGGTCGCACTCGTCCCTGTCGCCAACGCCCTGCTCCATCACGCGCAGCAGCTGCTCCGCAACAGTGCCGTCGTGCGCAACCGCCTTCTCACGCCGCGGTGACAGCGTGACGCCCTCTGGCCCGGCAGCGGCAGCGGCCTCCCCAGCAGCCGCGTTGGCCGGCGGGGGGGCTGAGGGCGCCTCGCTGTCACCGCGGCACGGCGTTAACTTGCGGGGCGGCAGTGCCGCGTTGGGCCGCGAGGGGGCACGGCGCACGGGCGACACGGGTGAGACGGGCGAAAGGCGGCGCCGCGGCGTCGTCCCATCCGCACGCACCGGCGACGACCCCTCAGGCCCGCCGCACACGGGAATCCCCTTCACACGCACGTACCTGGTCAGCCGCGTTGCAAAATTCGTCAGCAGCTCATGCGCTGTTGGTCGGTTCTTCTCCTTCTTTGACAGACACGCGGCAACGGCGCGCACCAGGCAGCTGTCGTAGCGGCCCTCCGCCGCGCTGCGCAGCAACGGCGTGGGATCCGTGTGAAGAATCGCGCGGAACGCTTGTCGCTCGGTAAAGCCCTTCCCCCAAAAGGCCCGCCGCTTCGTCATGAGCTCAAAAAACGTGACACCGGCAGAAAAAATGTCCGTCTTCGTTGTGTACGCCTCCCCCGACACAATCTCCGGTGAGCAGTAACAGGGCGTGCCCAGGCGTGTCCTTGCGAGGTCTACGGTCCGCTCAATCGAACGCGAAATCCCGTAATCCCCAACAAGGATCTTCTCGACGCCACCAAAGGTCTCTCCACGGACAAGAAAAAGATTCGCCGGCTTGATGTCACGGTGGATCACGTGGTGTACGTGGGTGTAGTTCAGCGCAGACATGACCTGCATCATCATCATCATCACCACGTCGTTTGGGACCCACTCGTCGCACCTGGAGTACTCGCGTATCATGCCATCAAGATCGCCGCCGTCACAGTACGTCATGGCAAGACACACGCAGCCTCTCTGCTCCCCGCCGCCAGCCTCCACCCACGCCCCCACGTAGCTTACAATGAACGGGTGGTTGAGCTTGCGGACAGCATTGATCTCCTTCAGCGCCTTCTCAACCTGCCCGACGGGCCATATGCCCCTCCGCATAACCTTCACCACAAAGCGCGATGGGTACGGGAACTCGTTCGACAGCCCCGAAGGGCTGGCAGGTGTGGCAAGGTACACGCTGCCGTTCGAGCCCGCCCCCAGCAGCTCGGAGAGAAGCACCTCGCGCCCCAGTATGTACATCTCACGCAGCGTCTCCATTAGTTCTCTGCTTTGTATAGATCAAAAAAGTGAAATTAAACAAGCAAACAGCCCCTCGTGATAGCAAATAAAAAAAGCAAAAAAAAAAGGAAAAAAAAATGCACACAAAAGTCACTCTACATCAAAACAACAACTAAATAAATAAATAAATATATATATATATATATATTTACAACGCAAAAAACAAAACACAAAGGACCATAGCACCCACAACAACCATCCGCATCTTACTGCAAGAGTTTTAGCAATGCTGTGGCCCGATCTCCCAACAGCCGCCCGTGTCGCTGTGCGGGCAACAGAAGGGCATCCAGAATGCAGCCTGCATAGTCCAGTGCACGCTCCACAGCTATTCTACGTCTACCATGTGATTCCACCATGTATCCCGCCAGCCGCAGGGAGAGATGCTCGTGCAGGCGCTGTAGACGTCTGCTCGCAGAAAAAAGAGGTTCAACTGTCTTGGTCATAGCGTCTGAAAGCGCTTGCAAAAGAAAAAGCAGCTCGGCAGCAATTTTTTGTGCAACCGATAATGACTGCCCTCCATCTGGCAGATTCAACGGTTTGCTTCCCCTGAGCAAAAATTTCCACCGACAACACAATAAATTTTCTTTTTCCAACACTGCGATTTCTTTATTGTGCATAAAATAGCGTTCATGTAGTGTCCTCAACATTTTCTCGGGTCCGTTGCTTATGCATCGGCGGAGTTCCTCGACCCTGTTTTCCACCACCCTCACACTGTCACTTAGATTTCTCAAACGCTGTCGCGTGGCATTGTTACGGCTCCAAAGTTCAAGATATTTTTTACGTACTGCATTATTTTCCTCTATAACAGAAGCCACTTTAATCTCATCAACAGAGCCAATTAAGGCACATTTGCTTTGTAAGAAAAAGTATTCTGAGCGGATGGATTCAATCTCATGTGCGAAATATGCACCTTCACGCTTAGACGCCTCAATTTTTAACTCAAGTGCTGTCACTTCAATCTTTCTCTCTTGCACTATAGATTTCATCAAGACAACATGTTTCTCAAGTGTCCGAAGTTTGGCGTGTTTCTCCCGTAGCATTTTCAAGGTAGCTGACAATTCCTCTACATAATCACTGCGAGATGTAATTGTTGGTTTAGTTTGGGAAAGTGGACTTGTTCGACAATTTATGCTCCGTTCATCTAAATTCACAGCGATACATTTTTCAGCAATGACCAAGTTGTTAGATAGCGGAACAGTAAAATTTGCTGGTTGTACAATAGATACCTCCTTTGTGCGTCTGTTGCAGTAAAAAACACGCTCTGTTTCCGCTGAAGGCAGCTCCACCCATTCGTCTAAGAGCTGGGCTTCAAGGTGCAACGCAGAGGCCTGATTCAGTGCTGCCTCCCACCGCGACTTTAAGGACGGCAACGATTTGTTTGGTGCAACACAGCAGCCCTGCAGTACTGCGTCACACAACTGTGTTATAAAAATCTGACATTGCGGAAACAAATCAGAAAATAAAGAGTCACTATCGTTAAGCAAAACGGGAAAAACGTCGTCCAACGATAACCCCGCGGCACTTACAGTGTACACAATTTCCTGGAGGCTGATAGGCTTAATAGCATTGGCACGCATCTGCTGACAAACCTCCGGTAACACCAACACCTCCACGTTTGTGGCAACCAACAAACGCCGCAGCCGTTTCATGTGTGTGAATGATGGCCACCACAACTCCCAAAGATGCAAAAACGTCAATGGGTGTGCCGGGGAAAAAACAAGCAGCAACACATCGGCGCGAGTAACTAAAGTGTGCGGCGGTGACAACATCACCTGAAAAGTGATGTGCAACGTGCGCGCGGCCCCATCCCCCTTTTTCTCTTCGTCTGCCTCATTTGATATTGTTATCGTAACACTGCTGGCGTCATCGTTGTTGCCATCGCGCCAGTGGGCCCGCAGGCGACGCAGTAATTTCTCCGGCGAAGCAAGCGGGTCACCCGCAACAATGCACGTCACATGAGAATTACACTCTTGCATCCATGCGCCCCAATTACAATTACACCCCGGCGACTGTGCAAATTAACAAGAATGGTACTAGCTATTATTAGTACTATTATTATTAGTAGTAGTAGTACATATATGATTCAAAGTACAGTTAATCAAACAAACAAAAAAAAAAAAAAAAAATCTCTTAAGTAATAGCAAGCAGCAATGAAAAATTAACAGTAACAGCAATAAATATAGATAGATATATAGATAAACAAAGATATATATATTAAACCATTATAAAAATATATACACACACACACACACAATAACCAAATTCCTGGTTTATTCTTCCCCGCCCTCCCAAACAAGTTTGTAGCTTTAGTATTATCCCTTGTAAAATAAAAAATGTAAATAATGTTTGTTCTTTCGTTTTCGTTTTCGTTTTCGTTTTCGTTTTTTTTTTTTTTTTTTTGTGTGTGTTTTTGTTTTGTTTCGTTTATTGTTTTGTAAAATTATCTAAATAATATTAAATTAATTAATTAATTAAAAAAAAAAAAAAAAAGAAAAACACCACCAACCCATTCATCAGTGATTAAAATACTTAGCTCATATTCCAGGAAGGTACCACATTGTCCCAAAACTCAACTCTTCCCCCCAGTTTTATATCAGGTGGGCCAAGAGAGCAACATGCTTTGCAACAGCATTCTGACAACGGCAGCGTATCATCCATAAGTAAACGGTAATCTATTGTAAGTTCCTCACCTTTAGTAATGTCACAAAGAGCAACAATGTTAAAAAGACCATCCGAGCTAAGACCAATGTTGGGATGGCAAGAGTGATTAAATACTAACCAATTTGATGCCTCTATGTCCCATAGCGCATAGTAGCGCTCATCGTCCCCAACAGACCATAAATGATAAGCAAAATGGCTGTTGTTATCTTCTTCCTGTAATGACTGTACGTAGGGCTTTGTGCACAAACGCACTTGATGCCCATTCGCCTCTAATATTATGGTGCCAGAGGGTATGTCCCTTTTGGCTTCTATATAGTAACCACGAACTGGGTTGTAGTTGCAGAAAAAAAACGGCCGATTACACTCGTTATTGCGCAACGCCTCGTGTATCTGAAGCCTTGCAAATTCTTTTTGTTTAAAGTTTGGGGTTAAGCGTAAAATCCAATCCGCAGAGCCCTCCTGGTTGTATGGATACATAATCCCACAGTTGGTGTTAATCTCAAGAAAATAAACAGTGTTAGCTGCACGATCAATACGAACATCCACACGGCCATATCCCACTTTTCCCATCATGTGAATAAACGATGTTTTTGCTATATGAATAATGGCCGGCAGCGCAGGGTCGTCTTCTGGAACCAGAAGCCACTCCATTCCCTCATATGTTTCCCACTTGAGAAGAAAGTGTTTAAAGTCCTCACCCTCAGGAAACTGCACCATGACTGGGGGAAAGACACGTACCCCATCCGGCTGTGTTTCATCAGCACACACCAGCACGGTTGCCTCGTCGCCAGCAATAAACTCCTCCACCAGTGCTATCTGATATTGGTCAATAAAGCGCGCCACACGCTCCACTAATGCGTCCATAGTGTGCACCTTACATGACTTGTCCATCCCAACGCTGCTGTAGCCGGATATGTGCTTGATGATAAGCGGGAACCGCAGCGCAGCGCACAACTCCCGCGCCCGCTCGGACGACTCCAGAACGACATGCCGCGGTGTTGGGACATGGCAGTAGTGCGCGAGACGTTTCATTTGCGGTTTCGACATCTCGTAGTACTTTGATATTGCGCCGGTGAACGGGACGTTGAAGCTCTCAAGTGCCAAAACAACCTCCACTCCGGCCCTGTCCTCGTCAAGGGCTCCGTCGCAGTGGTTGTAGAAGACGTCGAACATGCCGGATTTTACCAACTTGCGAATTTGGCGGTACGCCGTGGCCTTTTTTATGTAAACAAGTGAAAAAACAAACTCTTTTGCATCATCCTCGTCGGTGAAATAGTGCTGTGGTGTCTGCACAAGCCCATTTTCATACGCGTGCAGCTCGCTATCTGACCCCTCGTACGAGCACACAAGGACGCAGACACGGATAGGCAAAGGTAAATTTTCCATAACCGCCTTATTACAAAAACAACAACACTAACAAAAAAAAAAAAAAAACTGGACGAAGGAAATAGGTAAAGTGAGTAGTTTTATTTTATTATTATTGTTAGTTTTTTTTTTTTTTTTTTTTTGTTAGTGTTGTTGTTATTGAATTATAACTCTTTATTCTGGAATGTGTATCTATATGTATTTGTAATTATATAATACTCTAATGTTTACTTATAACCGGTTTTCCTTGCACACACAAATAGTATTAAAAAAAAAAAAAAAAAAATACAACTCCAACTAAATACGGTACTCAGAAATAATCATAAAAAATTCGATAAAAACCAATATATATATATAGACGCAGACATACACATATTAAAACATATATATATATATATACAAACTATTCTCTCTTTTTTAAATCCTCTGTTATCATTGCGGTGTCTACATCGTCCAAAAAATGCGTTGCCCTCTTATCCAACGGTAACACATTGTGCCCGTCCAAGAAAACCCCTCGTGTAAACACAAAATCAGATGTGTATAAGGGCACAAATACATTGCGCACTAGCCACGCTACCATCAGCGTAAAAACAACAAGCGGGATGATGTATTCACGCAGTAAAAACACAATCGTTGCCTCGTGAGAAACTTGATTCATCACTATCGCAACTACCTAATCCACGTACCGATGCAAATATATAATAAATGCAATGTCAGAACTTCTCAATCTTTGATTAAATAAACACATACACTTAAATACAGGTATGAAGAAAAAATAATAATAATAAGTTAATAAATAAAAAAAAAAAAATAGCAAAAAAAAAAAAAAAGAATAACACAATAATAAAAAAATAATAATATAAAGTAAGTCGTAACGGTCATTCCTTTTTTTTTTTTTTTTTTTTTGTTTAATCATCAAAAAAAGCAACCACACAAATAAACAAAGTCGCATTTGCAACGTATATATATATATATATATAACAAAACATACTTGCTTAGTTGTGTATTCGCAACAATCATCAAAAATAAAAACAAAACAATAATAATATTTTAAAAAAGTATATATATATATATATATTACTTTCACACCTTTTTCTTTCGCTAGCTTTAAAATATATACATATATATATATTTATTTTTTTTCTCTTTCTCACGTTTTTTTTCTTTTTTTCGACTGAAACTTGCGCACTATATATCCTTTCTCTTTTTTTTTTTTTTCAACTCTTATGACTTTGCCTTTACCCCTAAAATAAAAACAAAAACACAACAACAACACATAAAAACATTGAAGTTACCCCAAACACAAGCACCAACAATGGCACCTGTTTAATATGGGCAAACTTCCACACCTTCTCCCTCTTTCAGCTTACACATACACACACACACACCCTTTTTTTTTTTTTTTCGCGTCTGTTTTTGTTGTTGTTTCATCGCTACTCTTCATCAATAATGACACGAAACTGTGTAGGACTGTTTTTAATTGCCTTCGGTTTGAGTAAAACCTCTCGAATTTTTGAGTTTTTCAACAGTGCCTCGTGCGTTTCTTCAATCACCCACTTCCGCAGAGGCAGGCCGTTTTCTGTAGGGGTGTCCTGCAAATTCCCCATGCGGTTGTAAAGAAGTTGGTCGTCGGCATAGTTCTCCGACATTATGCGATCAATGGGGAAGTGAAAATCAATAACAACAGAAGGCATGAGTTTATATCTAGTATGCTGAAAATATTTAAAAAAAAAAAAAAAAAAAAAAAAAAAAAAAAAATTAAAAAAAAAATATTTTTTTTTTTTTTTTTTTTTTTTTTTTTTTTTTTTTTCATTGTTTGTTTTTTTATATACACACACACACATACCACAGAGCCCATAATGGCACCCAAGAAGAAGAAGGTTCAGAAGGAGCTGACGGCTAACGAGATGCGGCGCCTTGGCATGACGGAGGAGGACATTGCCCGCGTCATTGCGGAGCGCGGCAAGTCGGCGGAGGAGCGGCGCAATGAGGCGGACGCTGCGGAGGCCCGGCGTCGCGAGGCGGAGCAGCGGCAGCGGCGGCTGCGGGAAGTTGCGCAGCTGCTGGCGGATTTGGAGCGCGCGGAGGGGGGGCCGCGGGTGGCGCTGCGCGACGAGGAGGAGGCCGAGCGGTCGCAAGTCGAGGCGGAGGCGCTGCGGTCGCTGCGGGAGGTGGCGGCGCGTGTTGCGCAGCGGCGGGTCGTCGAGGCGCGGCGGCGGCGGGCGGAGGAGGAGGCCGCGTACCGCACGACCCTCGAGCACCTCCCGCCGGCGGAGCGCGAGGCGTTCATCGCTGCGCAGATTGCGGAGGAGGAGGCCCGCTGCGAGGCGGAGTTGGCAGAGCGCGAGCGGCAGGAAAAGAAGGCGGAGCGCCGACTCGCCCGGGAGCGTGCGGCGCGGCGAGCGCAGCAGCAGAGGCAGCAGCAGCAGCAGGACAGCGAGGACTTGGACGATGACTGCGGTGGCGGAAGCAAAAAAAATAGGACTGCGGCTGGTGGACGTGTTTTGGCTAATGTGATAGATGAACTGGAGGATGCATTGCTGTCGAAATACGATTAATGAGTGAGGAGGGACATGTAAGAACGTAAAAAGGAACAATAAAAAATAATGGTAATTTATTATTATCATTATTATTTTATTGTATTTTCTTTTATTTTCTATTTTTATTAATCAATAGCAATGAGTAATAATTATTACAATTTATAATGCGAGAAAAAAAAAAAAGATAAGAAAAAAGTAGTGAGGACGAATAAAGAACTTGGTTACTTATTTATATTTTTCCTTATATGTGTTATTAATCACGTTGGTTGTTAAGCTGAAAAAATGGAAGCAGCAATGAGCAAGAGAATAAATAAAAAATAAAGTAAAATAAAATGGAGGATATGATATATAATTAAATAGTGGTGACGTGACGAGAAAGGGAAGCTGCCGTTAAGTGAAGTACAGTTTGTGTTTGCAGAAATTTATTTGGCCATCAAAAAGTATACTAATTAAAAAGGAGAAAATAGATATTTATGTATATGTTTTTTGGTGTTGATGAATGTGTGCATCTGTGCATTTTATTTAAGTATATATTTATATTTATATTTATACGTTTTCGTTATGTTGGTATTTGCCCTATTTGTGCAACTAACATTTTTTGATGGTTTTTTTGTTTTTATTTTTATTTTTTGCTATTTTTATACATGTGTTTTTTTTTTTTATTTTCTGTTTTTTTGCTGTTGTTATTTTTGCATGTTTTTGGTGATGAAATCAGAAGAAGACAACAGCAAAAAAATAACAATAATAATAATTATTATTAAATATTTATATAGAAAACAACACCACTAAGAATAACACAACAGCGTAACAACAAATAATAAATTAATTAAAAAACCAAAATAAAAAAGAGAGAGAGAGAGAACAACAACAAGAAAGGTGCGTGCGTGTCTGTCTGTGTGTGTGTGGGAGGGGAAGAAATAACTAAAGAATAACAAAAACTTTTTTTAATTTAAAAATTTTTGTTATTTTTGACAAACGCAAGAACAAAAAAAAAAGGGGGGGGTGTGGGGAACAGAGGTGAAGGTTTAATTAAACTGCAAGTATATACATATACATCAGAGATTTTACAAATTAGAGACACTCAAGCGTTGCAGAAGTGAACAATATCATCAGCAGATTGAGAAAATAAATATATATATATATATATATATTTTTTTTTTTTTCTTAGAGAAAATTAAACAACCAATAGAAACAACAATTGAAATTGTGAGTAAAAGTCTATGGAGTGCGTCAACACGCCTCCTATTACAGATAGTGGTGGTGGTGGTGGTGGTGAATGCAACGTCGGTCTTGTTTTAAGTGAACCATCACCAAAAGATGGCGATAACAACGGGAGGCGCTTATTGAATTGCTTTTTTGAAAGCTGTGATTATTGCAGTAACAAAAGCAGCAGCACTAATAATAATAGTAACAATAATGACAATGGTAATAACTATTGCAATTATTTATGCTTTCCTGGGTATGCTTGTGATAGTAAGGATGATAAAAGTGTTGCCAGCGCCGAGAACAACTTTGCTTCTTGCGTCTCCTGCGATTTAAAAACAACTACAGAGGCCATAATTAAAAAACCACTGCTACCGTTGCAAGACATTTTTTGTTCACCGCCAGAAACACGCGGCTGTTCTGTATGTGCGCTCCCACTTTCACTCCTGGTATTTGTTTTTACATATCTGCCAGTGAATGACCTGCGCACTGTTCTCGGTGTCTGCCGCGTCTTCTACCGCGCCGCTGAAGAGAGCGACCGCAGCGCCTGGAGAGCCGCCTGTTTTGCCGCGTGGCGCCGCAGACAAGGGCTCGAACGCGTGGCTGCGCTGTGGGCGGTGGAGGAGGAGGCGCGGCGGCAGCGTGAACTTATGGCGATTGCGCTGCAGCAGGAGATTTTGGCGGACGCACACATCAGCAGGGGCGTTTTGGCGGAAGTGACGGCGGCTTGTGAACACGCGTGCGGCGGACAAATTGCGGGCCGCTGCTTTTGTTATCATCATGAAAAAGAGCAACGAGAACATGAGGGGCATAACGAAGATAAAGAGCGGTCGCCTTTTTTCTTTTTGCCAATCTCAGAAGGGGCGTTGGGTGCTTGCAAAGGTGCTGATGTATTCTTTTTTGGTAATATCAACGACAGTACCGGTGACACAACGACGGCACGGAATGTGCTGCGAAACACAACGACATATGACGCCATTGTGAGCAGAAAACTTGCGTCAAATAGCTTGGCGTCTTTGCCGCCCTTCACACAACACAGTCTGTCTGCAGTGAGTAAAAATAATGTAGCAGCTATGAAGCCAAAACTTTACTGGTGGCAAATAACACATGAGCAGCGGCAGCAGCAACTGTGTCGCCTGCAAGAAGATGTAATTAAATTACAACAAAATAACGATGCGCGTTACAAAAACAAAAAAAAAAATGAGGAGGAGTGTTTATTGTTGTCTGTTGATAATGACAAAAATAATAGTGACATGCTGTTTTTTGCAAGTTTCAATGATGTGTCTGCGATGAAGGAAGTTTATGAACATTGGCGCGAGTTGATTTCTTGCAGCCGATGTTTTTTTTTGTCAATACGGAGAACATTTTCAGGAATACACCGCAAGTAGAAGTTATGACAGCAGCGTAGATTTTTTTAGTTTTTTTTGTAAGCGTTTTATGCTATTAAAAAAAAGAGAAAAACTACAATCTACTTTTTATTCACATGGCGATATTTTTTTAGCTCATAGTGTGAAGGAATATAAGTCACTTTGTTCTTTTGATGCAAAGAAAATGTTGCAGGGTTGTAGCAATAATTGTGGTAATTGTCATGGTGTTTTGAGTGATGATCATTGTGAGATTAATATTTACTGCAAATCTTGCGTAAGATACTGCATAAATTTATGCCAAAATGTTGAAGAAAAAATAATAATGGCGCGATTTTTAAGTTTATTACAATTAACTCAGTTAAAAATGAAAGACAACGATGAAAATTTGAGCGGAGATAAAGACGTCTTAATGTTGCCTGTCTCTTGGAAGTTTGCATATCACATGTCTATTGTTGAGGCCAGACGTTGTAAGTTGACTATGCAAGAACTTATTGAAAGCACCTGGTATGTTTGTTTTCGCACCACAGGGAAGACACATCCTGCAAAATTTACAGCAAATAATCAAATTATGGTTTTTCCTTCTGTCCAGAATGCAAATAATATCACTAATAGTAACACTGGTGGTGATAGATGTGTGGCGGAAAAAACTGCATTGTTCACTTTTATTTATCAACTTGTAAAAGGAGGAACAGAACTATCCGTACACAACTTTCCTACACTTAAAGTACGTCGTAGTTTTGTTGACACTTATGCCCAAACTTTCATGAAAAGAACTAAAATTGGTAGTGTTACTAATACTGCCAGCTCAGCAGGAGTTGCTGTTGAGAGTGTTAATGGTAATAGAGGAGGAAGAAGTGATGGTGGTTTATCTTCAAGCACTAATGCGGCGACTTTGGCGTTTTTAGCAGAGCCGGTGGTGACGTTGCGCCGTCATGCGATGATTTATGAGCCAAAAGAAAACAGCGGGCGAAATATTGCTGCTACGGAGGACATTTATTTTGATGATGACTGGGGGTGGGTGATGGAAAATCTTTATGTGAAGATATTTTCAGTTGATACGCCTATTCCACTGTACATTCAACAACTGCTGCACAAGTGTGCATTCCAGCATTATTAATTGTTTTCTCTCTCTTTTATTTTATTTTATTTTTTTTCTTGTTGAAGACGTCTAGGAATTATATATACATATATATGGGTGCGTTTTGTTGTTGTTGTTTAAATTATTTGTTTATTCTTGCTTGATTGCAGTGTTAATGTTGTTTGTAACTAATGTTAATTATTTTTATATGAAGTTTTTAGCGTTTTTATTGCCGTTTGTGCCTTACTATTACAATTAATTAGTATTAAAAATTATTTGCTTCTTTTTTCTTTGTTTTTTTTTTTTTTTTTTATTTGCGGTTTTTGTATGTGTATGTGAATACGTGTAATTTTATGTTTTTATTGTATTTTTTAAATAAAAAAAGGAAACGTTTTTTTTTTTTTTTTTT
>JAWVMR010000351.1:0-10372 GCA_036321205.1 Trypanosoma caninum | reverse complement strand
TTTATTTTTTTTTCTTTCTTTATATATATATATAAATTTTTATTTTTTTTATTTTTTTACTTTTTTTTTTTAAAAAATTTTTTTTTTTTTTTTTTTTTTTTTTTTTTTTTTTCGTGTTTACCTTTAAAGTAAAAGTTGCGTTGGTAATCTTATTTATTGTTTAAAAAACGACAAACAGCAATAAAAAAAAAAATGTCAAACAATAAAAAACATTCTGATTAGCTTCAAAGTATAATGAATAACAACTTTGAAAGAATACAAACTTCCTCAATCGCTTTCACTACTAAACCATACATATATATACATATATATATGTATATAAGTTCTTTTTTTTTTTTTTTTACTTCATTGCCTAATTTCCATACCTCTTGATTGTCAACTTTTTCTTTTTATCCGCATTTCAGTTCATTTATTTTCTTTAATCATCTTTTTTCTATATTTTCTCTTTCCTTTTTACTGCTTATTTATTTACTTATTTTATTTTTATTATTTTATTTTATTTTATTTTTTTATGCCGTTGTTGTTGTTCCGTTACTACAGATCAACCTTACACGAAAACCAAACTAAAAGTAAAAAATAAATATTTGCAGCTCGCAACTGCCACAATATATATATATATATATATATTACTTTTTAACAGAGCGATGTAGCTTCCTACGCTTGCGTCTCTTGCCGTTCTTGTCATCCTCCTCCTGTTGTTTTTCCCCTTGATCCTCAAACTCCTCTCGACCGCGTCGAAGCATCTGCCGCATTGTGGGGTCCATTCCGCTGCCACGCCGCTCGCTTTTCTCTGGGACGTCTGAGAGCCACGCCTCGGCCTTCAAAAACACAACATTTTTAATCGCACGGCTCAACTGTGCACTTCCACTCTGCAGCATTGTGTCCAGCACCACCCGCCCTGCCCATGGCGAGACGGAAAGCTCAAACACGAATGGCTTCAGTTTGTTCATAAGTTTCTTGCGATGCGTCTCCAAATAACGGCTACGGCACTCACGAAGCAGTGCCTGAATGACATAACAGGCGTGGTTATGCAGCGCGTAGGAGACTACAGTACGGGAAGCAACACCGTAATGCTTTTTGCGATTTAGTTCAAGCTGCTCACGACGAGAAAGTTTCCTTTTCGCATTTGCCTTGTCACTTTCTTTGTCGTCGCCATTAGCCTCACAATCAATGCCCTCTGATGCGTCATCTGCCCCGCCGGCGGCAGCAGCAGCCCCTTCCTCCTTCTCTTCTTCAGAAAGAAGAATGTCAATAACTCGGATCACGTCCTCGTCAGCAGCGTATGCAAGAAGTTTCTGCATGACACGAGACCCCTGCGCATATGATAACGCCTCATGTAGATCAGCAAAGGCGGCCCCCAAAAGCGAGTCAACTAGCTCTGCACGCACAGTGTCGCAATTGCAGTGCTGCAGCATTGCCTGGATAAGATACGATGCCGTGCCGTGAATGACAAGCTCTCGCAAACAACATCTTATACTCTCAAACATGCAACGAACTGTCGCAACCCCGTCATCTGGATAACACTCCAGCAGCTTCTGCAGCACGGGCGACGAAACAGGGTCTTGCGAGAGCTCAAGCGCGTGGTTGGCCAAACGCTTTCGCTGGTCTGCAGTAAGCATGTCACTCCGCACCTCCATCATTGCGCGAAGCAGCATAGTGCGGGCGGAGTGCCGCGAGACGTCAAGAACATCAAGTTCCGTTCCCCCAGTTGATTCTGCAGAAAATGTCGCCTTCCACAGATGCCCCTGACATTCCGAAAATGTTTTAATAGCGGCAACCGCGACTGCAACTGCCCTCTTGTGCGATACAAGGTGCTCAATCAGGCCTGGAGCGGCAAGCAGACTGTCCCACAGCCTTTTTCTTTGCGCAACATCCCCCGCCTCAAACGCCGTGACATAAGTGTAATAAAAACGTGGCATGTCACCTTCCCGACCGCCGTCAGACTTATTTCCCGTGTTTTTCTGCCGTATGAATCCTCCATCAAAATCTGGCAAACCGAATTCATCATCCACCTTTCTTTTCTCAATATCCGCAGAGACTGCTGATTGAGTCGCCTGCAGCGGATTTAAATATTTAACAACGTGCTCGCACAAATGTATGTACAAAACATCCTTCACGCTGGAAGAAACTAAAGGATGTCTAATAAGCGCAGAGATTGTCATGTTCTCGTCACCCTGTCTGAACAGTCGGCTGACATTTTCCTCCCTAACATTGCCATCATTTGTCGCAAAAAGAGCTTTCGAAACAACCCGCCACCCCTCCTCGGCAGAGTCAATGTACTTGGCAACTACACGTTGTCCGTATGGATGAACCGCCAGTGATGAAATATACGGCACAAACCGCTCCTCCACCACCTCCCGCGAGACAACGTCTTCCAGCAGTTTCTGCGCCACGTGATTACCAAACCGATGTTCACAAAGACGTCTAAACTCATCTTCCTCTGCATTAAGAACAAAGACCTCAGCAATCTCTTGTCGCTGCTGTGCAGGAAGCCTCTCAATCAACTCCTGAACAATAATATTCCCAACAGGTGACATGCTAAGATCCGCAATCTTGCGACGCATGTTGTAAAGAATCTGCACCCGTACTAATGCGTCACACTTCAAAAGAAGGGTGAGTAAAATGTGGTGTGTCTCTTTTTTTAGGCAGAGTGAATAGGTGTTAGGCAAAAGTTTCTGCACAACTTTCGCACGCTGCTCAGGCCGCCCATACAATAAGACAGCCTCCACCTGCTTTAGTGGCATCGACTTGCCAGTGGCACATCTTTGAGATGTGTTTTTAAGAAAATCTAAACGCATACCAGGCATCACTATCCCAATATATATATATATATATATATATATACGCTACTTTGCCCTGCTCATTATTTCATTGTTTTTTTTGTTTTTGTTTTTGTTATTATACAAGAACAGAACCCACCAGAAACAAAAACACACACACGCACACACACAAAAAAAAAAAAAAAAGCATTATTTAAAAATAAAAAAAAAAAGCAAAAATAAGTTAGCAATTTTTTTTTTTTTTTTCCTGTACTATCAAAAACATATAAAAACATACATTGTTAAACCGAAACAAAAAAAAAAAAAAAAAAAAAAAAAAAAATTATTTAAAAAAAAATAAAAAAAAAAAAAAAAAAAAAAAAAAAAATCCAAAAAAAAAAAAACGCAAGCAAAAAAAAAAAAAATTACAAGTCCATATAAATTATGTTAAACATATTTACACCATATATATATAACAATTAATACATAAAAAACCTTGCCTTTTTTATATTTTTTATTTTATATTTTTACGTTTTTTTTAAACTATCTATAACATTTTCTTAAGCAATAACTGTCAAAATAAATAAATACCTCAACCAAATTTAATACTAAAAGCATATATTACTAAAAGTTTAAAAAAATCATCACATCTTGACTTGTAAGTTATATATTAACCCTTTACCATCTCCCGTAATTTTTTTCTTCTTTTTATCGCAATGCACGCTCATATAAACAGCGGAAAAAGAAAAGAGTACAGACACACACCAAAAAAAAAAAAAAAAAAAAAATTTGCTGATTTTAAATACTAACAGTTTTATTTTTAGTATTGTTTTTATTTAATTAATAGTTTGTTTCCTAGATCACCACCACAAAAATAAATTCCTCACAAAAATTTAAGATTCAAAAAGGGTTGTATCGTGTCAAAGTGTGCGCTCGAAAGAAGACGCCACTCAGTTTTAGCTGCTGGAGTCCCCACGGCATTCACGTAATTAATTATCAATGCAACTACATCTTGAGAAAGAGAACCTCGCTGAAGCATTTTAAACAATTCTACTGCAGCCTTTGAAACCGCCGAACGACGCTGAGGATTAGACACCTGCTGAACACTAGCGCACAACTTCTGAGCAAGCCCCTGGTGCTCATGGTTCAGAGAGGTAATGTCAAACGAGGACAAACCACCATCATCATTACTAGCGGGAGAGGCTGATGGCATAACAAGTGACCCGCGAGAGGACATCCCTGAGGATATCCCGCTGCCAGCATACTGTGATGCTGTTGGATAGACGTTCGGTGCTTGGAATGATGTGCCGTACGCAGAAGATGTTGGTGTGGCTACTACAGGCTGTGGAATGGGATTTTGAGACTGTAAAGTATTGCTTGGGCGCATTAACTGTGGCTGCTGCGATAGTGTCCCAGCAACACCAAGATTTAGCTGGGCTTTATTTGGCGAGGTTTCTTTGGAAACGTAGGCCAAAGAAGAATTACTAGCACCTGACTTCAATTGTCCGGACAAGGGAATTGAAGAATGCACATCTCCCAGCGTTGGAGGTGCTGGAACATGATTCCTGTACGGTGCCTGTGAATCTCGTTGCGTATGCGCATAGGAACCCGAGGCACTGTTCCCTGCACCCATTTGATGTATACCGTTATTTGGTAAACTTTGCGTAGCAGCAAAAGAGTTAGCCGCAAACTCGCTGCTCTGTTGGCGAGGCGCTAAAGAAGCGGCAAGAGACTGCGGCTGTTGCATTGCCCCTGTATTGCTATGAGACAACGCGGGCACTTGTCCTCTTGAAGGAACTGGCGGACCCATCGGTGGTTGAGTGGCAGAGAATGCCTGACCTTGAGATCCAAACGGCAATGTTTGTTGTGCTTGCAACTGTGGTTGCTGTGTTGGCAGTGGCGGTGGCGGCATACTGGAATTTGCGTAACTGTAACGCTGTTGCAATACCGTGTGACCAACGCCTTGACCCTGTGGTAACTGTTGTCGTTGGGGAGGAACCAGGTTAAAACCATCGCTACCGTATGTTTCAGACGCTGACGTAAACGCTGAAGAAGCCGTGGTAGAAAACGGTTGCTTTTGTGTCATTGACGGCTGAGATGAGTTTGGGTGTTGCATAAGCCGAGGTTGAATAGTGGGTGCCATGTGAGGTGCTGCAGAGGACGTTGCAGGCCCTGCAAGGCCAAAACCATCAACGTTCCCCTGCATCTGTGGTAACTGCCGCTGCTGCTGGTGTGTCATAGGCTGCATTGCCGTAGGCATTGGTTGCTGTTTAGGCATTAAAAATTGTTGTTGTTGCTGGTGCTTTGACGCCAAAAAATTAGCACACGATGCGCTAGGAGAATCTGCAAGTGGCATCATTGCAAACGGAAAAGCAATTTGACCTACAGGAATCTCAAACTTCAAGCGATCAGCCATAACAGCAGCACCACGATTGCCAATACTTGCGGATCGCTGAAAAATAGGCATTGCCTCTGCAATCAATCCTTGATGCACAAGGTCCATACCATAATTGTAAAGACAATCGGCAAAATATAAAGACGTCACACGTCGCCCTGTTACTTCTTCAAGAAGAAAAGCTTCACGTACCATTTTTTTCACTGTGACACTTTCCTCAGACCAAAGCTGCATTACCGCATCCAGGTTACCACTGCATATATAACATGTCATAGCACCATCCTTATTGCCCTTCACTCTAAGCGCGTTCCCCAACTTATCACAAGCCTCCGAAAAACCATCACCAACAAAAGAGATGATAGCAGAAAGAGCCTCTTTCCATGGAATGTTTTCAGAATCCGTCAACAGAGCAAAATTCCCAGAGGCAATCGCAGCAGCATAAACGACATGCCGCCTCTCTTGGTGCTGTTTCAAAGTGTGGCGGGCGTACTCTTGCTGCACTCGCTCCAGTAATTTCCCACCCTGGAGACAGGCCATTGCAAATGCATCGTCAAAGCGACCTTTGTCCAGACAAACTTCCACTGCCTCACAAATGCGACCCGCCACAATATGTGAAGCAGCTATATCTTCAAGAGACTTTTTTGATATCTGCATAGTTTCAAATGGATCCTCATTTTCGTCATAAGAAGTTGACTCCTCATTCAGGTATGCAAGAATTGGGGCGCGATCTTCCTTGCACGCGGACGCTGCAGCAAGAAGAGTGTAATTTTGCGACCTTAGGCAATCAACCCGTTCCGCTGAGCCAGGAGAAAGTCGTCTCAGTGTTTCCAGAAGCGCAAAATCTTCTAACGCCTCCGCATTCGACTCATCTTTAGTTTGAATGCGTGTAAGACCAATTGTTGCAATTGAACCTGGAACTAGCGAAGCCACAAAATTACCAAGATTTATCGACGCACAGCAAGGTTTCTTCAGCCATTTGGGAACAGGAGCACCAGCTGCCACAGTGGCAGAGACGTCTTCAGCAGTTGAAACGCATAAAAGAGGGCCAAAAGACGAAGTTGCCAGTAGTGCTGGCAGTGCTGGTGACCACTGCACGTCAATCATGTACACACCTTCTTGCTCTAATGCCCCAGTCCGCTCCCCTGTGATAGGATTCCACCATATAGTGTTGCCATCAGCTCCACAAGATGCAATCATAGACGCGTCTTCCGAATTCCATGATAACCCGGTGATGGCACCTTGATGCCCTCGCATCTCCAGCAGCGGCATCATGGATTTCTTGAGGTCCCATATTTGAATCACAGAATCCTTTTCGTCCAATGCAACCGCAATCTGTGTGGCAACCACAGGATGCCACGCAATTGCAGTCGCACTAACGTCCAACTTTCCCCCCTTTGACACATTTAAAGATACGGCTAAAGACTGTGACTTAAGATTCCATACATTCACAACAGCATTAGCAGAAGCTGTGGCAATGATGTGCGGGTACTTTGGGTGCCACTGAAGATGCACAATTGCAGAGTTATGCGCCGCATTGGACATGACAGGAACGCGCTGCGGGTCCCTTGGGTCCTCAAGCGTCCACACATCCCACTCACCGTCATCTGCGCCAATCGCAAGAAAGTTCGGCTGTGAAGGGTTAAATTGACATCCACGCACCGCCCCTCGATGCTCAGCAATAGTGCAAAGCAGTGGATCCACAGTATTGGAGGTGGGTTTTAAACGATAATTTTTCATAATAATGTCAACATCATAGACGTAAACAGCACCATTGCTGCATGCCACCACGATTATTCCACGTGGCCCTCCAACAGAGCACCAATCCAAACGAAAAGCACGCTCCTGTATAGGAGTGCGCCCAACTATAGGCATGTTTGTTTCGTCTGTTCGCGTAACATCAACAGAACAAATTTCCAAAAAAGCTTCGTTGCTAAAATTATCATCTACCGCAGAAGCCAGTGACGCCGTGGCAAGAAATGTCGGAGTGCCCAGACAACTGGGTGCCCAGGCAAATGCACAAGACAAGGGCGTAGACTTCAGCCGCATGATATATGTGATAACTCCGCCAAGTTAAACCAAATTTCGTTGTTTGTTTTCCTTTACCTTTTTGATTGTTTGTTGTCTTTCTTTCTCTTTTTTTTATTTATTTTATCGTTTTTTTTTTTTTTTTTTTTTTTTTTTTTTTTTTTTTTTTTTTTTTTTTTTTTTTTTTTTTTTTTTTTTTTTTGGATAGTGGTACTTTATTATCGTACTTTATCCACCACGCCTCAAACAACTATACCAAAAAACCCACCAAAAAATAAAAATGTAAGCAAATATACGTACAGTCTCTTATTTCCCCTTCCTCCTTTTTTTTTTTTTAATTTCCCTCTTTTCTTTTTTTTTTTTTTTTTTTAATTTCCCTCTTTTCTTTTCCCTTATTATAATTTTTTTTGTTTTTGTTTCCCTTTTAGGTGTTTAAGTTAGAAAATATATATATGTATATATATATATATATATATATTCTATGCCGCATTGGTAGACAAACAACAAAAAATAAAGAAATGTATTAGCTCATCCACTTACATCCACACTACATTAGAAAGCATACAGACGCAAAACACAACAAAAAAAAAGATGCACAAACTTATCACACCAATTTGAAAATAATAATAATAATAATAAAACTATAACCTAAAATCACTTTGATTTAACAAGTGCCAAATGTACCTAGTGGAAGACCATTAACACCACACATCGTACAAATGCAACAGGAACAAGAAGCCAAAAGATTCAAGGTGGAATTTCTATCGTTTGTTCTTAGAATTTTAGGTATCTCTCCCTCAGTCTCTGAAGTTTTTTGTGCATTGCACACCGAAACACCGCTAGACATCAGACGATTTCTTGTCGCTAAACATGGAAGATTCGGATACGCGTAACGTAGTACGTCTGCCAAGGTCACTGAACCGTTTCTGGCGCGATCAATATACATGGCAGTAGAAACAGAAAGGGCAATATCAACAATTTTCCAATGTACCTGACCGCGCCGCCGTCCCGGACACACAAGTCTCTCCAACGCATTCGTTGGCTGGGGAATATGACTATACCCCTTCGCCCGTGACATGCAGTACCGCCGCTCCGCAGCGGCCATCGCCTGTACAGAAATGTGGCCTTTCTTTGCCTCATCTAACTGCAAAAAAGCTTGCAAATAATCGCAAAAAACATTTGGTTCAAGAAGTGTAGCCTCAAGTCGCCTAACCGCGTGCGGGGAAACACAAGGATAGAGCCCCTTCACAAGATCAGAAAAACCTAGTTCCTCCACGCCATGTAGAACCAGTTGTCGGAGAAACAGACCACGCGGAACACATAAACCACCTATAATTCCCCCTGCTGCGTCCAAGTGTTCTACAGCCAGTTTGGCAGTGCCAACGCTCCCTCCGTTACCCCTTTTACTGCTACTATTACCGTAACGGTTGTATTCAGGCACTGTGAGAACCCTCTTTGAGACCCCCCGCAGCACTCCGCTACCTTGGGAGGATTCCAAAAGCTGCAAAAACCCATCTTTTTCGCTAGAGGTCACCCCTGCCAACATACCACGCAAACGGAGCAGCGTCTCTAGCGATAAATCCTCTGTAACATGGCGGTGTATCTCAGCTTCACTCAAATGAGGAAAAAGCCCACGAATAAATGAAACAAAGTTCACCTGCGGCTCCGAAAAAGTGGAACCATGAGACAAAATAGCGGGTTTCTTTAGTGCCTCATTTACAATTGAACGCAGTACAGCTTCTGAGCCCCTACAATCTTCAAAGACCTCCTTCAGTCTGGATATGGATATTTCTCCCGTAAACAGTTCATCTAGTAGAGCAAAGCAATGCTCTATGCGACGCAAAAAAACTGGTGGTATATCTCGCACAAGCTCATTTGCCACAAACAGCGACCCCACCCCATAGCCAAAAGGGCTCTCAATGTCCTCAAAAGGAGTTATTGTGCCATCCTCAATACATCGCTCAAGTGATGGAGTCTCGTGCAAAGGGGCGAAAGACAGGGTATTCCAACTACATTTATCGCGATGCCACTGAGCCCGCAGGCATCGCCTAACATTTCTAAACTTTCCACTACCGTCAGGGGGGCTTACAGTTTCAATGCATGTTGAAATTCCCTCACCTGACCGACGACCACCAACCCAATGCCCCTCAAAAACATCACCATTCTCGTAAAAAACCACCCCACACCCATCTTTTTCACCCCGAGAATACTCCCCCACGTATATGGAGCCATTGCGACGGTAGTACATAACTCCACGGCCGTGGGGATGCCCTTCTACAAAATCCCCCACATACACTTGCTCATCAGGAAAATATTCTACACCATGTCCCTGTGGAACGTTATTTTTAAACTCCCCCTCGTATGCGTATCCGCAAGAAGAATACAACGCACCCAACCCACAGCAAATATCGTTTTTCCACTGTCCTAAAAAAAATCCTCCATCAGCGAAGTACATTGCACCTGGTCCCTCCCTACCCTCTTTATAATGTTGAGTATTACAAAATGAGGGCGATGATGATTGAGCATAGTGACCAACAAATGTGTGTACAGCCTTGCCTAACGCAAATTCAGTCTTCGCCATTGCACGAGCCTCGTCCGCGGTGTAGGGGCGCGCTTCTCCGCTTCGCAGAACAATAGGGGAAAACCTTGACGGCTTTTGCACACTAAAGGCAAAACGGTCATAAAAAGAAACAAGTTGCGTTATGGGTTCCTCGATAGCAACATTAACAAGCGGTGAAAGATAAGTAACTGGTTGCGACACACCGTGGGGGTCACTAGAAGAAAGATGGTTCAAAGAAGAGTTGTGCAACCCTGTTCCGTGCGCTTTAAAAGCATTTTTAAGAAGATCCATACATATATATATATTCTTTGAGAATAAATAACTAAAAAAAAAAAAACAGTTTACATAAAAATACATCACAACATTTGCAACTAAAAATAAAAAAGCAAAACAACACCACATACGCACATACACATACACACCTATACATATATACATAAATATATACACACACACACATATATATATATATATATATATATATATATATATATATAATAAAAATAAATACAAAATTATCATAACAATAAAAACAAAAGAGCCACGCGCACTTCAGCAGCACACACACTTCCCTCCTTCTTTTTATTTTTACCTTTTTTTTTTCTCTTAGTGGCGCTTAGGGCGGACGGACTT
>JAWVMR010000350.1:0-18595 GCA_036321205.1 Trypanosoma caninum | reverse complement strand
AACAATATATATTAATAACAAAAAAAAAAAAAAAAAAAAAAAAAAAAAATTTTTAAGGTAAAAAAAAAAAAAAAACTTTCCCCCCCCCCCCCCCCCCCCCCCCCCCCCCGGAGACTCGGAAACCCACAATATCACTACAGCAAAGTTGTTGTTAAATATATATATATATATATATTACTCGGTAATTTTTTTGATACGGCTATATCTTTGTTTTTTTTTTAAATTTATTTATTTATTTGACTAATAGGTTTAAACAATCCATTATAACAATGAAAATATACTAAATTTCAAATTCAAAAGAAGCATAATATATATATATATACGTAATAGTAATAATAACAAAAACTATGTCGCATGTCCTTGTTTGGCAAAGCAAATATAGTTCAACCTCATTTTATTCCCATTCCGTTGTTCCCGGCGGCTTCGCAGTAAGATCGTACAGCACACGTGAAACAAAATTCAACTTCTGCAACGATAAAACAATCTCTTCCAATACAGTAAGAGGCATCAGTGCAGAACCAGGAATAGCGGGGACACCCGTCATAAAGTCGTTTGTAACAAAGGTGCGCACGACAATGCTATACTCGCCCTTCTCCTCAAACCCAAGAGGCAGCAAAACCACAGGAACCTGACTTAGACGGCGTAATAAATCATATTTCAGCAATGTAGTATTGACAATCTCGTCTGCAACGCGGAGTTTATCCAAAAAAAAAGGCTTCAATGTTGTCCGCGTTAAAGTAAGCGGGGGATCATTTCGTTTCGGTCCAAACATAAACGCTACACGGTTGACACCATGTGCAACCTTTGGAATAGCAACTGCCAACCAGCTGAGCGTCTCCCACTCCGCCCCAGACGGAAAATAACCTGTAGAAATAGCCACCGCATATGCATATGTCCTGGAATCACCCTGAACACCAACGGTACGCACGGGCAAAAGACAACAAGCGGGTTTAAAGCAATGAAAATTCTTGTTTAGTGACTTCAGAATTTCACTACATTCGTCCCAGTTACGTACAGCATCCAGCAAACGCTCGGTCGGTTCCCAGGAGTCATCCTTCTGTGGCGTGCCGTCGCTGCAAAGGATGCGAATGGCCAGGCCTGGCCCAGGAAAGGGCTGTCGCTGCACCAACTGCGGCGGGATGCCAAGACGCGCTCCCAGCTCGCGTACCTCATCTTTATGGTAATCACAAAGAGGCTCTATTATTTTGCCAACTTCGCGTAGCTGGCGCACAATTGCCGTATCATTGTGGTGTGTCTTTATTGCATCCGCAGCGCGGCTCGCATACGCCGATCCAGACTCAATGAGGTCAGGGCGCAAAGTACCCTGGGCAAGCAGCAAATTATTAACATCCAGCTGAAGCTTTTTAATTACAGAATCACAGACAGACATAAATGTGTTGCCAATAATTACGCGTTTTTCCTCAGGGTCCGTAACATCACAAAGCTTACCTGTAATGTATGACGGACATGAATGCCTAGCAGGCATTTCCGTTGTTGCCTCCAAAAATTGTTGCCGAGCGTCAACAAGAGTCACAGAAACTCCAGCCGCCTTTAAAGCTTCAACAACTCCCTCACTTTCCCCACTGCGCATAAAACCATGGTCAATATGAATACAAACTACACGTTCCGGGCCAATTGCCTTCAGTAATAGCACCGCACACACCGTGCTGTCAACACCGCCAGAAGCAAGACAAAGAACATTTTGACCATTAGCTGTACGTTCACGAATCATGCGCAGTGAAACTTCTTCCCGACATTCCATTTGAAAGGTGAAACTGCACTTGCAAATGTTCAAAAAGTTCTTAAAGATTTGTATGCCGTTTCGTGTAAGCTCCACTTCCGGATGAAATTGCACACCAAACAACAAAAGTTGGTTGTGCTGAATAGCTGCAATGATGTCAGCACTACTGCGCGCGGTAACAGAAAGATAAGGGCCTGTCTCTATAATAGAATCACCATGAGTCAACAACACCCTCTCAATTTTAGAAAGACCAGCGAAAATGGGAGATGTGGTATCAACTGTTATGTCATCAGACCCATCTTCCCGCAAAGCCGCTTTTCCAACACGCCCTCCAAAGGCGTGTGCAAGTAGTTGCATCCCGTAACATATTCCAAGAACAGGCTTCCCGACCCCAGTGAAGTCAACGGTAAATATGGGGGCGTCCTCGTCATGTATAGAGCTCGGCCCACCGCTTATAATAATACCCTTTATTGAATGGTTATCACGAAGATCTTCGGTAGGTGTATCTAGTGGCATAACGCGTGACTCCACATAAAGTTCCCTGATTTTTCGGTCTATTACTTTACCGTATTGTGACCCAGCGTCAAGGATAGCAATATACTCTTCCATATCATCCCTGCCCATTAAAAAAAAAAATTGATTCTTTTTTCTTGTGCGCTTGCCACTGTTTTATCAATAAAAATAACAGTTAATACACATGCCGCATAAAGAAAAAAAAAAAATGCACAATATATAATCTAATTTGGTTGCAAGCACAATAAATTTGTCCTGTAAAGGCTAGAATTTTTTTTTTTTTTTTCAACCGGTTTCGCAAACCATTCTTTTTTTTTTTTTCTAGGCCAGCAACTATATAAGCTAACCCACCCACCCACGCACACCCCTAATAATAAAAATAAAAGCTTTTTAAAATTAAGTTATAACAAGTAAAAGAGAACTTATGCAGTAATGCGCTTCAAAAAAACACAAAGATGTTTGCCACAAAATTCCATGCCATTCATATTTGCTGCAGCAGCTAACGCATCCTCTGCCTCCTCAAACTGAACCTCCGCAGTGCATTCATTCTCTGTCATTGTTGACTGGCTGCCAACCTCAAAACAAACAACGTCACCAAATGAAGAGCAGAGACGCAAAAGGGATCCTTCATCAAAACCATTTATAAGACGACGAATACATATTCGATTAGACATTACCAAAATGCAGCAGCACACTCAACATCAAAAGCACAGACCATCAGATTCACCAATTTATCTATATTAGTATATATAGTAGATATACACACTACTCTTGTATAAAACAACTACAACGTAACAAAAAGAAAAAAAACAAAAAAAAAAATGTAGCCAGTAATAAGTTTAATAAAAACATGATGCATATATATATACATATACATATATATATATATATATGTCTGTATATATATATGTATATATATGTATATATGTGCTTGTATAACTCATTTCAGCAAAAAATACTACCACTACTAATAATAGCAAAATATGTATTGTTATTGCATCTAACGTATCTAGACCCTCCCCCCCACCACCACCACCACCACCTTTTTTTTTTTAAAAAGCATAAAAAACTTCCTTGTTGATTCTAACTGTGTCTGTGTGTGTATACAATGCCTACTCTAGCACGACAGAAGACTGCGAAGTGAGTCCAACTCCTTGATTTGGTCATCACAGTGCAGTGTGTTTGCCTCCTTGATGATTCCAACCCACATATCCTTTTCCTTTACTGATACAGTGGCCTCCTCAGAAAGCCATTTGCGGGCGTCATTTTTTTTGTGCCACTCACGTACCGCCAGCTCCAAAGCCCACGACTTCTTCTCAGCCTCTACGGTGGCCCGCAGCTCCGCAATTTTACTTCGCGCATGTCGTGTCTTCTGTTGGTGGTCCTCACTCTCCTGCTGCTCTGTGTTCTCCAGTTTGCAAATAGCTGCAAGTAGCTGCCGCCTGCTTTCGTCCCGCGCCTCGCGAAACTCTGTCAGCCGCTCACAGGCGCCCTTGTCCTTCTCATCCGCCTCTTGCACCCGCGCCGCGACCGCCTGCCTGCGTTTGTTCAGGACGCAAAGGTGCTCCTCGTTGCGCAGCCTGCGCTCGTCTACCTTGAGCTGCAGCTCCGCTGTGTCCCTCTCAATCTGGGCAAGCTCCTCCTTCTTGTTAGTCACCTGGGCCCATACAAGGGAGATTGTGTTTTGTATGTTTGCCTTCTCCAAGTCCCAGTCCTGCACGACTCGCGTGTGCTGCAACTCCAGCTCGTGCAGCTCCGCGCGCGTTTTTTCAAGCTCCACGTTCTTCTTTTTTAGTTCATTGCTAAGCACGCGCCACTTCTGAATTAGCTCCTTCACCTGCAAACCCTCCATCCCCGCAACGTGTACAATCAAAAAACCAAGACACTTTGTGGCGCATTATAAGTGACATTGTTGTGCGGCAGATCGCATGGCATGCATATATACATAAAACAAAAATAAAAATATATAAAACAACAATAAAAATATTTCATCGTAAAAATAATAATAAAATCACCGCCACCACCGACCAAGCATTCACTCCTCCTATTGTTTTTTTTTTTTTAATTGCTTTCTCTCTCACCCACCCCCCACCCACCTTTTTTTTTTTCCCCCTTCTTGTATCTCGTTTATATATATATATATATATATATACATATATATATATTGCAGGTTTCAATAGTCATAATGGCGTAATTATAAAGTGTCAATAATAGTAATAGTAAGTTATATATTTTAAAAAAATGTTAACTACAACAAAAGCTTGTTTTTTTTTTTTTTTAAATTTGCATAAAGTATAGGATCATCCAGCGCCTAAAAATACAAAAAAAAAAAAGTGGTAATAAAACAAAAAATAAACTTTTCAGTCTTTTTAATAATTTTAAAACATTTTTGTTTTTTTGATATTTGCAATCGTTAATTTCTTTCACAATAATAATAATAGTAATAATAATAATAATATATATATATATATATATATATATACGCATTACAAATTCATCTCTAAAGACTCTGTAACACTGTACTAATAAAAACTTTTACAGAGATGCCTTTCGGCTACAATAATCTTTTGTTATTTTATCGGGTTTTATGTAACCTTCACCTAAAGTATGTCCATGTTACATATATCCGTTTTGTCCTTCCTTTCATTTCAAGTTTCCTTTTTTTTTTTTTTTTGTCACTTTTGACGTCCACATATTTATTGCAATCATGTATCGATGTCTTCTCGGTTTCGTCTTTTATTTTTTATTTTTTTTTTTTACATTATTCAAAAAAAAAAAAAAAAAATAATAATATTTTTACCGGTTCAAATTAAGTGCATCTTGCAAGCGCAACGCCCATTCAAGAGTATGTTTTTTTTTAGAACGTAAACTACCAGAAAGATTTTGAAAAGCGTCTAATTTTAAAATAAAAAACATGATCTTCTCGTAAATACATATCTTTTCCTTCTCCGTCAGCTCACTAGCTTTCATTTCTGACTCCAAACGTTCCAAACCTTCATTAATCTCCAACAATATAAACTCTCTTGGATCCTCAGAATCACTTATTGAAAGGTACAACGTGCGTGATTTCGCCTCCGAGGCTGACAGTGCGCTAAAGATAGAAAAATCAAAAATGCCGAGATTGACAAGCTTTCGATCCATCGGCTCCAGCTTCCTTCCAAAACAAAACACCTTGCAGTCGGCCAATCTCGGCTCGTGCTCTGCAATCTTTTGCAACAGGTCATTTAGTGTGGCGTCGCCAGAAAATGTCAATAAGATGGTCTTGTTCAAAGAAGGTGCAACGCATTTAAGTAATAATTGTGGGTTAACAACACCGTTCTCTGCTTCACAGCTCATTGTCGCTGGTTTATTTTCGACCTCCTCAGCTCTCTGCAAGTCCTGCTCCTGTGTTGGGAGATTTAAAGATGAAGCCTTTTCTATTGGCTCGGCAGTGTTTGTAGATTCTTCAATCGCACCGGTGCACACATTCTGACATGAAGTGCAGGAGTCCGATAAAGGCAACGTAACAGGCTCACCAAAAGATTTACCGACCCCCCTTGCACTTTCCTCAAGCAATGATAACACACCTTTAGAGTTGTTAAAGTTTGTCTCTGCCATGTTTTTTTTGGAAAATTGCTCTAAATCTGATGGAATTGCCCCCTGCTCTCCCAACTGAACTTCCAAATTTTCCTTTATTGGTTTTTCCAACCTTTCATCTTCTCCCATTAAAGGCATTTCAACCTCGTTTTTTGTTGTTTTTTCCTCCTGCTTCTCTGCACCTTTTTGTTGATAGCTATGGGCATAATTCCGCATCCACTCCAGTTCCTTGGGGCCAGTCGGGTATTGGTATTCTTTTTCCTCTGGCGCACTTGTATTGGCATCATGCTGCAATTCTCCAAGGTCATTTGAAACACCGTGATAAGGCTGGCTTTCATGTTCCACGTGGCGCTGAGTATCATGACGCGTCTGTCTCTCTTTTCCAAAAACGTTGGAATAAGAACGATTTTGTAGCTGTTTCTGTGGAGCCTTTGATTGGTAATTTTGGGCAGAATTCCGCATCCACTCCAGTTCCTTGGGGCCAGTCGGGTATTGGTATTCTTTTTCCTCTGNATTCTCCAAGGTCATTTGAAACACCGTGATAAGGCTGGCTTTCATGTTCCACGTGGCGCTGAGTATCATGACGCGTCTGTCTCTCTTTTCCAAAACCTTCAGAATAAGAACGACTGTGTCGCTGTTTCTGTGGAGCCTTTGATTGGTAATTTTGGGCAGAATTACGCATCCACTCCAGTTCCTTGGAGCCAGTCGGGTATTGATACAGTTGCTCCTGTAAATTTTGCTCAATATTTCGTTGAACCCATTCCAATTCGCTTGCACCAGTGTTGTAAAGATAATTCTCATGCTTTACAGGCTTTTGAGTATCATCACGCACGTGTCTCCGTCCTTCACGACTACGGGAACAAGACTGACTTTGTCGCAGCTTCTGCGGCCCCTTCTGTTGCCTCTCCTGAGATCTTCTTAGATACGGATGACTTTTCTGTTGCTGCTCTTGTTGATAAATATACTGATTAGAAGAGTCTTGTAAACAAACATTTTGTGGAGCAAGCCCCACTTGCTGCACTCTCCCCTCAAAAAAACGTCTCGTTGCTTCTGGTTGTGTATCACCAAAAACCTGACCAAAGTACGCAGGAGTGACAATAATAAGAGATCCATATGGGTAATCTCTCACGTAGCAATCATCTTTAACGACAGCTGCCTCACAAACAATACACGTTTCTGGGGAGTAGTCGTACTGCTCTATAAGATATCCTCGTAACTCGCCTACACTGCAGCCCGACGGAACGTCCAAATCAATCGTTTCACCGCGAATCGATTTCACTCCCACACGCAGCTTCTCATAAATATGGTTATTGCCGTACATTTACAAGACCTCGTAAAAGTCGTTTACTTTCCCCCAAAGCAACAACAACAACAAAAAAAAAAAAAAAAAGAAAAAAAATGCTAGGTCTTACACAAACAAAAAATACAAATAAAATAAAGGTACTAAATAAAGTGAAATAATCTGATCAACAATAACTAAATAAATAAATAATATCTAACCAAAAGTGGTAATCATATGGGTAAAAATAGAGTTTAAAAACTCAAACAAACTATGTCCACGTAAAAAGACAAAAATAAAATCCGTTTTCTTGAGTCAGTTATAAAACCTCATCGCAGTGCAAATTCCAGTGACAATTTGCATGTTTTGAAACTTACTTGAAAAACTAAGTTCCCCACTAAACAAACTTACCTGGTAATCCCAGCCAACACAACGTGTCAGTAACCAAGACTAATTACCTCGTAAAGTGAAAAAAAAAAAAAAAAAAAAAAAAAAAAAAAAAAAAAAAAAACCAAAAAAAATTAAAAAAAAAAAAAAAAAAAAAAAAAAAAAAAAAAAAAAAAAAAAAAAAAAAAAAAAAAAAAAAAAAAAAAACAAATGCCCACACAGTTCTATTGCTTATCAAGAATGCAAACGTAAAGCTACGGGCAATCGTCCAATGACATTATGAAGTACAAGGATCTGCTGTAGCCTTGCTGGGAAATTGCTTTAAACAAAAACATCAAAAGGCATGCGTTACGAGCCGTCAAATAAACAAAAAAATTTGATGGCCATGTCAGTAAAAAAGTTTCTCTGTGTTTAGACGCAATAAATAAGTATAACAATAATATCAAAAATAAATTACACCGTTTGTATTTAATAAATACTATGCAAGTTTGCCGTACATAACAGGTTGGTTTGGCGCCCGAAATTCTTTTGCATAGCGATGTATTACATGTTCAAAAACCATACCAGGATCTAAAAGTGGCTCAACATATGCACGCAACGCCTCTGCCTCCCATCTCCCGGGGCTGACCTCAAACAACAACGCCACGCGCTTTAAAATATCAGTGGGCAGTTCGTCTTTTGGAGCCCACACAAGCGAAGCCCCATCGTAATTTTCACCGCGCCCTCCGCAAATAATGCAAAAGCCGTTCATTAACGACATGAGGGTAGTCTTTTCGCACCGCTGAGGAATCTCGCCGCTTGCAAAAAAAGAAGCGGGTATACTGTCAACCCAAAAGTCGTAAAAGCGCTTAAAGTCAAGGGTTGGAAAAGACACTCCTTTGTCAGCTGTGTAAACGCCTGTGTCACCATAATCATAACCAGAAATGGCGGTAACGGCAGCTGCAGCAAACGCTAGTAAAACCTTTTTAATGTTCAATACAGCCGCTGCTCCAGTTGCAGACGGAACAACTTTTTTTTCACCATAAACTGCACGCACCACACGAATGACAATCAAAGGATACGCTGATGGACACAAATAGGCCTCCACCGCATCCCACGAAACATCTTCACTGCCTTCCAAAAAATACACAACCGCCTGTAGAGCTTCATGCAACAGTGACGGGTGTAGCAAACGAACATGCCCATTGTGCGCAATTGCCCCTGCAGTAGTGAGTGCCTTTGCCAGCTCGCGTGCGCTGCAGTGACTCATTGCCGCAAGTTGTGAAAAAGTGTAATGTTTGTTAGTTTCGCCACCACGCGAGTCGGTTTTGCCGACCGCGTCAACACACGCCCGCTCTCCACCGCTGGCCTCGAGCTCCTCAATACGTACAAAAGATTGCTTTAGTAACTCCATAACATTTTGACAGGCAGAGGTCTGCCTTGCCTCAAACAAACGTTCGGAGGAGCTAAACACAACCTGTTTTTTTTCCACCACTCCACCTAATTCCACTTTGTTGGATGAGACAAAGACGCGCCCAAATAACTGGACATCATGACCGCACATTGGGTGTTCTTCGGCAAGGAGCAGTGAGTTTGAATATTCCACGCGGCGCAGACGATAACTATGATCATCGTCGCAAAGCAAAAGCTGTGGTTTGTCCTTCATCACAAGTAATGTTTCGCCATCACCGCGTCCCGCTGCCGCTATTTTTTCCTTTAGACGCCGCAGACAGTCCGCCTCGATCGCCACCATGCGACACTCATCGTGAGCAGCAAAGTCAGAGCGCAAAGTCACGTAAGTCATTCGCCAACTCACCTCTATGAGATAGTACGTTTAGGAACAGCACACACACACACACACACACAAACTTTCTTTTTTTGTTAACTGAACCCCCTAAGTTAATAAAAGTACCTCAAACAAACAACAGCAATAACAACAATAAAAATAAAAAAAAGAAAAAAACATGTATACCACACACACACACACACATATATATATATATATATATATATATATATGCATATTAAGTCAACGAAAACCGACAAAAATCGACAAACACTTCTTTCTTTTTTTTTCCCCTTGTACGTCTTCACATATCATCTCCGTGCGTTTCAAAACATATTTTCGTTAGTTGAACGTCATCAACAAGACGTATTTCTTTTTTTTTTTTTTTTTTTTTTTGTTATACCTCATTGCTCAATGATAAAAAAAAACTAAAGTGCGTTGTCTCATTAATAACCCCCCTTATTCATACACTCAGACCTACACGCACCTTCTTTTTTTTTCGTTCTCACCGCCACCAAAAAAAAAAAAAAATAATAATAATAATCATTATACGCATATTTTCTAAAACCAATTTTGCACCTTCTTTTCTTTTTTTTTAATCTTAATTGACTTCAAACTATCCCAGAAAAAAAAAAAAAAAAAAAAAAATCGCTGATTTTTGAGTAGCGTTGATTTCTTACAAGCATTAAATAGTAAAAAACATATACATATACATACCGATATACATATACAGATACATACATACATACACACAGACATATATATATATATATATATAATTATAAAATAAAACAAAACAAACACCAAAATAAAAACAACTCAGTTTAGTTAATAATACTGCTATAAATTATATATGCATATATAGATATATACATATACATATATACATACATATATATATATATGTATATGTATATGTTATTTATTTAGTTATATGTAGATATAAATACCTATAGGGTCAGATTAGCATACTAAAACCAAAACAATGAATTTTTCAATATCAACAACAACAGAAAACAAAAAAAATAAAAGCAGATTATAAAAAACAGTAAAAGAAAAAAAAAAAAAAAAGAAAAAAAACAGTTTTTTTTTTTATACTTAACAATATTTTAAAAAATTATAAAGATTCAAAACAAGCAAACAAAAAAATGCCTATTTTATATTAATATCTTTATTTTTTTATTGTAAAAAAATAGATGGCATGTTATGACTTGTTAAAAACACGCACATACACACATATGTACGCGCGTGAAACGATATAGTTTTTTTTTTTTTTTTTTTCATTTTTCTTTTATCAACAATCATCCTTATTTTTTATTGTCTCCCAATTTTTTTTTTTTTTATTTTGTTTCATTCTTTTTCTTCTCTCTTTTCTTTTTTTGTTATATTTCTTGTAAATTTTGCACATTTTTGAAACCCCCAAATAAAAAAATAAAAATAAAATAAAAAGCAATTAATTTTCTTGATCGTTTTTTTTTTTTTTTCTTTAGAGGGGGTTATAATATATATAATAATAATATATACATATATATATATATATACAAATATATATATATGTATGTATATATATATATATTACTTCCCTATTATTTATTTTTCCTCTTTTTTCCCTTTTTTTTTTCACACATTTACGTCAACTTAAAATTTATTTCGCAAAAAAGAAAAAAAAGAAAAAAAAAGAAAAAAAAAAAAAAAAACAGAGTTTTTTTATTGCCCGATTTTTTTATTTGTTGCAGTTGTTGTTCGCACTCAAGTTGCACCTCGCAACGTCACCGCTCAAAAGCAAACAAAACAAAAAATTAAACAAAACAAAATACATATATATACATATATATACATATATATACATATATATTGTTTTGCAAAATATAAAAATGTAAATTTTTTTTTTTTTTTTGGAAAGGGGGGGCTTTTGTGGACGCTAAAAAAACAAAAAAAAAAAAAAAAAAAAAAAAAAAAAAAAAAAAAAAAAAAAAAAAAAAAAAAAAAAAAAAAAAAAAAAGGAAAGGGAAAGGGAAAGGACCACAAAAAAATTTTTTTTTTAATAAATAAATAAAAACATCAAATACTAATTAAAAAGCAAAAAAAAAAAAAAAAAAACATCCCTTTCCACGCTCTACAGCGTTTAAAAAAATTACTTCTTTTAACGCAAAGAACGTCTCTACGATATCATTTACAGTCAGACAAAACACAACCACACAAACAAAAAAAAAAAAATCATAATAGTTTATAATGACAGGTTCACTAATATAATCTAATAAAACAAATAAATGATAAAAAAAAAAAAAAAAAAAAAAAACATTTAACGCGCATACACCACGTTATACATACATATATATATATATATATATCACCTCATTGCTACCTCAAATTATGGACAAAAATATCATACACACAAAAATCCATCAAAATACTCAATATACACATTGGAGTATGTATGTAAAAATGCATACAAACGCGTATACTACTATATTTGCACATTACCCTTGTGTATGCGTCATTATTAACTCTCTCGCTCTCTCACTGTCCACTTCTTACATATGAACAAAATGACATAAAATAAAAATCTGGTTTTCAGTTTTTTTTTTTTTTTTTTTTTTTTTTTTTCAAGTACATCAAAAAAAAAAAAAAAATACTACGTATATATATATATATATATATATACTTTTAAAGTATGTGAAAACAACACAAAATCATAATTCTGAGTTTTTTTCTTTTTTCTTTTTTTTTTTTTTGGAGAGGGTGTGTGTGTGGTTTCTATTTACTTTTAAAAATCCTTTGCCACCATATACACACATATACATACATACATATATATATATATATATATACATATATATATATATATATATATAATGAGTTATAAAATCTACTTGGAACTGTCTATCACTCTCTCCTTTTCAGTGTGTGTATTTGTGTATTTCAAGTTGTAACAGTTCAGCGATTGCCCGCAAACAAAAACTCATTTTTTATCATACAAGTCTCATAACTGTAGCATCCTATTTTAAAATATGTGTAAACAAATACAAATTATATTTTACATTTCCTTTACACCAGTATAAGAAAGGCGATTTCTTCGTATTTTATTTTTATTTTTTTTAATGATTCCTTAAAATTTCCTATATATAATTTGTATTAAGCTTTAGTATTTTCATATATCAATATTATCCCAATATATACCTATATATTATTACTACTACTATTATTAGTGTTATATATATATATATATATATATATACATATATATATATTTTTTGTAATAGTATATATTCACACAATAAAAAACAAACAAATAAAAAGCACAAAGAGAAAGCAAGAGAAGTTTTTGATTTAGTTATAAGAGGCTGAACCAGCATATGGGTTGTGTCGCTGCAATGCGGGCCCACGCGCAGGAACACAACTCGCCCTCAGCGGATGCAGAAGCGGGGCCCACAGCGGCTTGCCACCACCACTACCACACCCCGCGTGACTGTTGCGGCAAACGAGGGACGAAGGGTTGCGTAACGTGCTGCCCAAAGAAATAGCGCCGCTTTCCGGGCACGTAGGAGAAGCGGCATTTTCACAATTGCAATGCTGAGAGCCTGCCGCGGCATAGTTATTGCAGGAGTTATTAAAACTGCCATTGGTAAAACTGCCAGTATTAAACGATTGCGCTGTTGTGTTAATATCATCAGTGTGTTTTCCACAAGAATAATACTGCGTCTGCGTATCACTGGTAGTGTCAAAATGACTATGGATAGAACCACAATTATTGGTGTTACTGTTATAATTGTTATTACTTGCAAAAGATGCATTGTAATATCGCGCCCGCTGATTGTATTGTTGAGGATCTTGCACGCCAGCAATGCTGAAGTTGTCATTGCGATCGAGCGAGACCTCCCGGCATATGTGCAAAAAGTTACACTCATCACCAAACCGGCACAATCCCCGTCTGTGCTCCCGGCACACACCACTCCGCTTCACGATCAAATGATTGTCGCCGTGCTCTCCGTATATGTTCCAAAGACAGCTCGTTGGGCAAAGAGAATGGACGCCGAGCAGCGCACCGCCGACGCTCACCGTGAGGTTTAGCGGTAGTCCTTCAAAGTTGCACGGGGCGCCGTGGCGGTAGCAGCACGATGGCGTCTCCAGAGCCTCCTTCCGCAACAGCTCGAGTACGTCGCTTTTGGTGTGGACCTGAAAGCAGCGCGCCCCCCTGCGGCAGCGGCCCTCGAGGTGCAGACGGCAGACGCCGGGCACAAGGCCGTCGTCCTCCATCGCGTTGGTGGGCTCAATCGCGCTGACGGGAATCCTTAATTTTGTGCTGCGGTGGTCAAGAGCTTCGATGTAGTTCACACTTGGCGGCTGCAGGCTCTTCACGCGGGGTGGGGCCGCAGATGTCACAGTCGGATACGAGTTGCAATCGTGAGACGACTCAAAAGAACCCGACGAAACAACCGCATTCAATGTTACCGGCAAGGAAAAAACCATTGGTTTTAATTTCGTTATGATCCTACTTGTGCTTCTTAAAATTGCTTTGAGACCACCCTCGTTTTTACCCGTTGTAAAAAAAAATCTAACTCTATTTCCCTTATTGCTTTCTGTTTTTCGTATTTTTTTAAACCTAATCAAAATGTAACAATTTTTTTTTTTATTTATTTATTTAACTTTTAACTAAAAAACAGTGACATAAAAAAAAATTAAAAAAAAATAAAATAAAATAAAGCTCACTTTCACGGCGTGCAAAATTTCTTTTCCCACAATTTATATATACGTACATATATATATTATATATATATATATATATATGTTGTTGGTTAAATCAAAAGAAAAAAAAAAAAAAAAAAAAACGCCAGTAAAATTTATATTTATATAAATGTAACGACAAACCCACTCGTCTAATTATCTTAGAAACTTTTTATTTTTTTTTTCATTTTGCCAAAAAAAGACGTTTCCGCCCCACCACTACCACCACCAACCACAAATACATATATTTTGGCAATATATATATTAGCAGTTATTTGTGTAATACATAAACTACAACATCTATATAAAAAGAAGCAAAACGCAAACTTAGGCATCTCAAACGAGCACTGGACGTTGGGGGGCAGTAAGAGTAGCCGAGAAAGGGATAGCCCCCCCTCGCGCCACCACATCAGCAATGAGATCCTGATTTTCTGTAGTGTTGTTGCTCGCAGCCACCACTTTGCTCACAAGTGTGAGAATCGCCTTTCGCTGCTCCACTTCTGTCCTTGGCCTCGCTCCCATCTTCCCTGCGAGAGTGCGGTTCCACAGAACGTGCAGCGCGTCCATAAGAGCGGAGTTTCGAGCTACCGTAAGACAACAGCGCACCTGCTGCTGGCGGAGCAAACGCAATGGGTGCATGCCGATCTCGTCCGCCCCACGCAGACTCTCCACCGCCTCTCGCAGCCGCGCAATCAAAGGCACATGGCGCCAAAACGCGACAAAACACTCCGGCAGCAAGGCGCGCGGAGGAAGCGAAGACAATCCCACAGCTTTTGTCACAACGGTAAGCGACGTAGCAGGCGTGGCTTCTTTCTTCCTCCCTAGAAAGTGCAAAAACCTTCTACGTCCTCGTGCGGGTGCTGCGCTGGGAGAGGAGGAAGTGTCGTCAGAAAGGACGCTACCGGATCGAATTGCAAGCTGTCCGCTTTTCACCTCTCCGCAAGCCACAAACACATGACCGGCGCACCATGTGACCTTCTCCCCCACACCAGCCTCCTCAACGTCGTAGCAGGCCTCAATATAAAGCCTGTCAGCCCTCCCACAAGCAAGCAGCAGGTGATTTTGACGCCTGCTCTCGGGAAACGTCCACTTAAACCCACCCTTTTTAGAAACACCAACTTTTGCAACAGGCACCATGAGCGGTGGCAGCCACTCATTATTGCTCAAAGATCTCACACTTATAAGGCAGTAGCAGCGCGCTTCAGAGGGCACCATTTCTGTAAGCCGCAGTTTTGTAAGAACAACTTCAAAGCACATGTCATCAGAACCCATCGGATGCTGATTATAGACACTACATCCATCGGAGCACTTGGCAGGAGCCCAATAAATATTTTTACACATATTTTGCATCGTTAAACACTCAACATCACCGCGGTTCATTAAAAAAATATCGCCAAGAACAGCATCCTCACCGTCTCCCAAATATCTCTTTTGCAAGCGATGGTAAGCTGACAGCTTTTCAAGTTGTTTTTCGGGTTTCAAAACCGAGACCATGGCGTTTTCAAACACAATAGAATTTGCACAGGGAGGCGTGTCTGGTATAGATGATAATAATGAAGAAAGAAGAGGTCTGTACAACACAGTGCATGAGATCCCATTGTCTACACTACATGCATGCAGAGCGATACAAACGTAAATCAGCGCATCGAGCCGCATACATATACTGTTTGCAGTAAAACTAGATGTAATACCACACACCACAACGCGATTACCTACGTAGACATCTCCTTTTCGATCATCAAAAAAGACAACTACGTTAGAAAAAGGTAATGCACCACCACATACATCAACAATCTCTTCATTCACCTGCGTCTTGGGTGAAACTGACCTCCTCTCCCCCTCAGTTGTGGCACTTGGCGGCCCACATGATGGCATTCGCTGGCTGACACGTAAAAAAGGAAAGCGCCCTTTTGAGGATGTAGGGGCACAAAGGCACATTGTAACGTCTTCGACATTCTGGCATGCGATACCACAAGCGCATAAAACATCCACTGCTATTTCTAATGGTACCTCACCTGAGTAAAATTTATCGTGCGCCAAAAAAATTGAAGTGATTCGCCGCAACAAACAACCACGTGCATGGTCCATCAATAATGTCAACGTTGCATCAAAACTCAAAGGAGGACTAACACCATTCAGCACTAGTGCCCGCTCTTCCGGCGATTCAACACCAACCGCACCAAGTGCAAATTTAAGGCTTTTTTTGATAAAGTGACCAGGTGGTATATTGGCTGTATGCGGCATGTGCCTCACCGGAGATTGTTCATTAAATACATCCTTGTTGACATTTGCATTGCTTATTTCCTTCTTATTCTTCGACTTTGCGCCACCTTTTGACAAAGATACGGTCTCCGCTGCTCTCTTTTCTGCTTCAACTTGCAATACATCAGTCTGCACAATCAAAAGACGACCAAGAAAACGGGAAAGAGTGTCGTTTGCTGAGCCACGGGAAACAAGGCAACTTTTTGGTAACAAAGGAATACGTGGAGCCGTATCTTTAGGAACAGCCAGTGTTAAGACTTCACGCAACTGCGTTGAAAACATTGAAACCCCTGTTTCAGATGCTGTCAAATTCTCAAATCTATCTGCGCTTTTTTGTGAGATTGACAATGCCTTTTCCTGAAAAAAGCCTTTAGAGCTGGGCAAGATACTGCCCGCAATTAATGACGTTGTTGTTGTTGTTGCCGTTGCTGTTGTTGCTTTTTGGGGGAGAAAAGTTTCGCTTGCAACTGTTGTTCTTGACGAAAACAAAGGTGCTACCTGTGCATCAGAATAAAAAAGGTGTCCCTTTTTATTTTGCTTATTATTTTCAAGCCGAAAAGTCGATGCCGTTTCATCGTATGTGTCACTCAACGTGAGGTCAAGTCCAGACATCCCTGAATCAGTATTCATAAAAGATTTAGAGCTTAAAGCCGTAAAATTTGGCGAATATTCGCTGTCGTAGGAATAAGAGTAAGAATAGCTGCCAAATTCATCATTAACAAAACTCTTCTCAATACCATTCTTTTGATTCCCTGTCACTATCAAGGAATCTGTTTTGTTTAGCGATCCCTTGGTCATTGTCGACAATGCCGGTACAGAACCACTCGTATTTTCACTTGCCAGTTCACTATGACTGTAGGAGTATCCATCGCTGCTGCCGCCGTAATTTTTGCGACCCATGCTTGAGGATTCTGTGCTGTATGAGCCCAACTGTGTGCCGGTGTAAGAATAAGAATAGGAAAAAGAAGAAGAAGACTTGAGAGAAGAAGTGGGGTCAATAAAAGAACTTTTCTCGCCACCTTTACTCGTAACAGCTCCCCCAACACAAGTATTAGTCAAAGAAGTTCCAGTCAGCTTCATATGCACACCAGCCTTAGAATGTTTAATTCGTGTAACGTCGTCAATATTACTATTGTCAGAAGATTTATCACTGTAGCTGTAGCTGTAACTACCACTCGAGTCCGTAGTGCTCTCCTCACTTTCCATATCACTAGTCCCACTAAAACTGTAACCGTATGAACTGCTATCGTTGCAGCTCTCAAACAATTTGCTCTGAAACGGCTTCTGCTTTGCAGGTGAAGTGATTTCACCTCCAGAACGCTGCGGCAAATAAGGCACACGTGGCGGGAGCTGTAAGAATTTCGACCGCGTCTTGTCAGCACCTGAGGACCCCCCCGACAGCGTCAATCTTGACTCAGTCGTGGAGGATGTTCTGTTGTAGCTGTAGCTGCTGTAGCTGTAGCTGCTGTAGCTGTAGGACACCGGGGAATCCATCGTCGTTGTTGACGCGGTAAAAGGGACCTCCGGCGCCTTCCCACCTGCGCCGTTGCGCCTCGGCGCACAAACTTTTGACTCCATCACTGACATTTGTCTGACCCACTCCACCACACCCAAAAAAAAAAATTTTATTTGTATGTTTTTTGCGTTTCCTTTCCCTATCTATTTGTTTGGTTATATATATATATATATATATATATATATGTATGTATGTGTATTATTATTCTATGGTGTATTATTATTGTCAAACTGTTATTGTAATATATACGTATTTGCAAAACTATGCGCTACAAATAGGAGTAAAAAAACAAAAAACATACAATGACGTACTTAAAAAAATTCATAAATTACCGCAAACAAAAAGCTCCAATCTTTGATATCATCTACATACGTAGCGGCAAATATACTTTTACTTTCATGTTTTTTGTTTTTTTTTTTTTTTTTTTTTTTCTACCTGTATTTAAAATAAATTATTGATAAACTCGAATTGTCACAAGCTGCTCTCGTTTTTTTTTTTTTTTCTGTCTTTTAAAAAATTAGCTATTAAATTTTATATTTTTCCATCAGTATCCGCTCAAGCATAAAATTAATTAAACTTAAAACTTACACACTCCTAAAAAATAAAAACATCTTGTAAAAAAAAAAAAATTTGTTCATTTTATTTCGCACAGTTCACACAACACCAACACAAGAATGACTTGAAGAAAATATATATATATATCTATTATTATAAATATAATAATCAAATATAAATATAATAAAAAGTCAAAAAACATAAAAATCCTCTCCTCTGCTTTTTCTTTATTTTATACTCGTGTCGTTTAGTTTGTTTCTTTTTTTTTTTTTTTTT
>JAWVMR010000349.1:0-27042 GCA_036321205.1 Trypanosoma caninum | reverse complement strand
CGCCACCCCCGCACCGGACGCAACCACCATCAATGGATCGAGGTATGTTGCAATGTATCTGGCAAAACCTCTAAAGCTTAATTGAAAAGACAGCCCAACTAACAAAAACTGTGCAAAAACAAACTGGAAGAAAAAGCTTCAAATATTGTAAAAAGAATGGCTTAACTAAATTACTGAGATATCATATTTTAAAATAATAAATAAAAAACAAAATAGAAGCACGCAAACCAATTATATTTTTAAGCAACATAATTTAACTGCACTTTGTACGCCTCCATTCATGTTTCCCCCCCCCCCCCTCTTTTTGCTCTTGCCCCCACACCCCGTCAAAAAATAATAATAGTAATAATAATAACAAAAAAATATCAAAAAAAAACCCGCCACTCTCACAATTTTTTATTTTGATTTTTTTTATTTGCCTTTGCATTCTGATTTTTGTTGTCATAAATCCGTTAATGTTATGTTTAGCTTTTTTAACGTGCTTTTTGTTTGTTTGCATGTTTTGTTTTGCTTTGTTTTTTGATTTTTCTCCGCTCTGTAAACTGCTGCTTTATTTGCATGCACATGTGTGTAGCGTGTGTTTAGTAACCTCCTTATCATACTTTGTTTCTCATTCCTTTTTTTTACTCCAATACATTTCATCTCTTCGTTGTTATCATTCTTTTTTTTTTTTTTTATATATATATTTATATATCTAGGATTGTAAAAAGTCTCTTTCATTTACCCTGCATGTTTCATTATTTCAAAACTTTACAACAATGTTAGTTATAAAAAAATACTTACTTTTACACATATATATATATACATATTTATATATATATATATATATATATGCGACTCTACTCCAGTGCAAAAGCTATTAAAAAATCGTCGTAACTATACATCAGTAAATTATATATTTATCAATATATATAATGTACATATATGTGTGTAGAGTAATTGATGTACATATAATAAAAATTATTTACATAATATACAAAACGCGTCACCTATAAAAAAAAATTTTAATTATTTTTTTTTTTTTTTTTTTTTTTTTTTTTTTGGTTTTGTTGTTGATGTTTATAATTATTTGTAAATATAGATGTGTTCTACAAAAAAGCCTATCATTTGTTTATATCAAAATATATTTCACTTTAAATAATTTCAATTTTCTCTTTTAATTTAATTCCATTTTATCTTTTTTTCATATATTGGTGCATAAAAAACAAGTAATAATAATATTTACTCACATAAACAAATATAAATAAATTATATAAATTATACATAACAATGCAAATAAAATAAAATAAAAATTTTTTGTTTATTTTGCACAAATGGTCGCAAACATATAAATAACAAAAAAAAACAAAATAAACATTAATATATTGACTTTTATTAATATATATATATAGATATATATATATATATACATATATACGTATATTTCCCCTCCCCCCATAGTTATTTATGTATTATTAATATACATACACACACAGGCGCACCTAAGCAGGACTATAAATATATAAATACGTATATTTATGTTTATATATAATTAATAAATATTAAAAAATAAAAAATAAAAAATTCCTTTCTCACCGCTTTTATTTATTTATTGTTTTTTTTTTTTTTTTTTTTTTTTTTTTTTTTTTTTTTTTTTTTTTTTTTTTTTTTTTTTTTTTTTTTTTCGTTTTTTTGTTTTTTGTTTTTTTTTTTTTACTTTAGCTTTACTTTTTTTGAAAATTAAACCGCTCCAACTCCATACGAGCACGTGCAATAGCGTCAGGAATTGTTTTTAAATCACACTCATGTCGATGAATTAATTCCGTAAAAGTTTTCTCAAGTTGTCCTAAAATTAAAACACGAGCAGCTTTAACATCTTTATTTCGTTGTCTTTCTTCTGAATAACGTTTTTTTAATGTTCCTAATTCCATTTTAAGTCGTTCAATTGTTTGTTGATTATCATAAAGACGTTGACGAAGTTGATTAAGTTCATTACGAGATGTAGTCATAAAAACACCACCACTACCAAGACTATGAGTACGACTTTTATTATTATTATTATTAATATGAGTAATATAATTTTTATTAGTACTGTTAATATTAATACTACTACTACAACAACTACTACTAATTTCATTATTATTATTATTATTATTATTATTATTATTAATAGTGTTATTAATATCATAACTTTGACTGGTATTAATTGACATTTCACAAGAAATATTACAAAAACCCACACAGTCATCATGACATTTGTTTTCTTCAAAAATAACTCCTAATTTATATTCTGCACTTTCTAATCTTCTCCACACATTAGTTAATTCTTCACGAAGTTGTTGTGATTGTCGCTTTGTTACTTGATGAGCATTAATCTCACTATTTAATCGCTCTTCAGCAATAGTAAGTGAATTACGTAATAAAACAATTTGTTTTAATGCATCATTTAATTGAAATTGAAGTTTTTCTTCTTTTTGTTGTTCTTGTTGATTATTATTTTTATTTTGTGTTATATATTCTTTTTCTTTTTCTGATTTTAATAATAATTTATTATTTGTATCAATAATATCACTATCACAATTATTATAAGTGTTTATAACATCACATTCAAAAGTGTTTAAAGTAGTTATAGATGTTTTCTCTTTTATTTCAGCAACAAAAGGAATATCTTCTGACACATAAATGTCGTTATTATTATTATTATTATTATTATTATTATTATTATTATTATTATTATTATTATTATTATTATTATTATTATTATTATCATTATTATTATTATCATTTGAAACATATAATTTATATAATAAACATCTTTTTGTTTGTTGACGTAATTTATTATTTTCTATACGTAATGTTATAAGTTCTCGTCGTGTTGCTTCCATTTCATCACGCATTAAACAAAACTCCGCAAGTGAAGGATTTTGTTGATATGACTCTTGTAATTTTTTTTCTAACTCATGAACACGTTCAAGTAAATCTGCTTTCTCTTGTAAAATTTCAGCATCATTATAAATAACAAAATTATTATTATTAATATTATTATTATTATTATTATTATTATTATCACTATTATTATTATTATCACTATTATTATTATTATTATTATTTTCAATAAGACGTGAAGTAAATTGTTGACATGAAGATATAATTGGTCGTCCTAAACGTGGACTTCTAACAGAAGAATTTTGTAATAATGCATCAAATTTTAAACGCAACAAAGGTGATTTATTATTAACAATTTTATTACTTTTTACACTTTTGTCATTTGTATTATTATTATCACTATTATTATTAATATTATTATTATTATTATTATTATTATTATTATTAATAGTACTAGTAGTAGTAATAATATTATCATTATCGTTTACATTTTTATTTTTAATATTATTAATTGTTTTATTTTTAATACTATTAATATTATCTTTTAAAAAAAATCTTTTATTATTATTATTATTATTATTATTATTATTTAAAACAGCAAACGACTTTTTTCTTTTAGATAAAAATAAAGGAAATTCTTTTCCTTTATTTTTATCAACATTAATTTTTTGTTTTAAATTAGAATTTATTTTATCTACTGTTATTTCTGTAGTTTTTAATGATTTAATTAATTTTGTTTTCCTTGTTGATGATTTTGTTGTTTTTTTCATTGTTTTTGTTGTTGTTAATAACATTGGTGATGTTAAATTAGATACAGAAAATTTTAAATTTTGTTCTGATAAAATAATATCTAATTTAGAATTATTACTAATATATGATGATGATGATGATAATGATTCACATAATAAATTAGATAAATTTGTATAATTATCAAAATTTTCAACAATATTAGTTACTTCTTCAAAAAATGTATCAATAGCTGTTAATTCATTTTTTGCCATTTTAATATATTCCTCATGATCATTCATTTCTTGTAAAAATATAGCCATTTCAGCAGCTTTATCTTTATTTTTACAATAATAATAATAATCATTATTATTATTATTATTATTATTATTACTAACACTAATAAGAGAATTAGTATCAGTATTAATATTATTATTATTATTATTATTATTATTATTATTATTAGTAGTAGTAGTAGTAGTAATAATAGCAATAGTATCTTTATTATCTTTATTATTATTATTATTATTATTTCCACAAATACAACAAGAAGAAGAAGAAAAAGAAGAAGAACAGCAAAAAAGACAATGTGAAGGAGAAACAGATAATAAACTTTCTGTATTTAACGTATTTAAACATTTTGCCGCATAAATAACATCAAACATTGCAGTTATCCATTTATGCAATGGTCCAAGTACTGGATGAATACGAAAAACATAACTGTATGGTAATTTTAAATTAAACTCTTTATGCCATATTTCAACATCAGTTAATTTAACTAATTTACATGGATTTAATTTTACTAATAATCGTGGCATATCTTTAATACAACGACAAGATTCCCATGATATCTCTGAAGATAAACCAAGTAAATATCCAGCAATAGTCACAATATTAATAACAGCAAGTGGAGGGTTTTGTTCTTTACAAAGATGTCTCCATAAATGTAGTGGTAATACACATAAAGTAGCTCTAGCAGCTGTAAGTTTACGCATTGAATTTTTAAATTCATATTGTAATTTTTTTTGTTTTTCTACAATTATATTTTTAAAAGAAATTTCTTCTAAATTATTATTTATGTTAAATTCATTATTACATTCATTTTGTAACCAAAGTTTTATTTCTGTAATACGAGCAATAGAAGTATCCATATCACTACATAACTGCTCACGACGACGATTTAACTCTTCAATATCTTCAAGAGTTAAAATTGGCTGAGTTGTAGTTGATGTTATGTTTTGTTCACATATGTTACTATTTTCATCATCGTGTAATTGATAAAAAGAAATTGTGCCTGAAACTTCATTAGAGGCGTCTTCATTTAAAGATGCATTTGAGTGCAACATTTGAAATTTTTTTTTGTTTTTTTGTTTTTTGTTTTGTTTTGTTTGTTTTTAAATGTTTATGGTCGTTTTCTTCTACTAATATATATATATATATATTATGTATATATTATGTATATATTATGTATGTATATATATTTTTTTATAATACACACACACACACACACAAAAAAAAAAAAAAAAAAAGACTTTGTAATTAATACTAACTATGATAACCCTATCAAATCCCTATTTTTCTTTTGTTTTTTTTTTTTTGTTTTTTCTTTTTGTTTTGTTTTGTTTTGTTTTTTTGTTTTTTATTTTTTTCTAAAACTAACTTTTCAATGACAACTATATGCAATAATATACGTAGACACGCATAAATAATAATAATAATAATAATAATAATAATAAAACTATATATATATACACACACACATATATATAAATAAATAACTAAATAAATAAATATATCAATAAATAACTAGTACAAATATTTTAATCAGTTGGTACTTTTCCCAAAATTCTGTAGACCTCGTTAAGAGTTGACATGTTTGATTGTGCCTCACGTCGTTGACGCTTTGATTCCTCTTCAAGACGTCCCACAACATCCACAAGTACAGTGTTACAGTTGCGGTTTAATAGTCCTTTAAGTTCTTTCTCCTTTGTAACAAGTTTCTGACGTGTCTTTTCATGTGCACAAACTTCATTATTTAATTGTACAGTAATCATTTCAGTCTTACAACATTGTTGTTGAAGTTCTTCTTCTAAATGTTTTATGTATGTAATAGTTTCCTTGTAATTTCCTATAACAGCTAAAGAGTTTTTAAAATCCTCTTCTTTTTGTTCACTGTAATTTGTTAAAGATGTGGAACACATGTAATTATCTTTATCTATTTCTATTTGTTTCCTTTCTGATACTGTAATTCCTTTTTCAGTATTTGTAAAGTTTTGTCTATTCCGCTCATGCAAATCATTATTCTCATTATATTTTCTTACACAAATATCTCTCTGAGTGTTATTTAAATTTTGTAATGTAAATTCAGTTTCTCTTATAAAATTTCCTTCAAAACTACGATGTTTCAATACAACTTCAATATCACGCAGTTCATTAATTCCAATAGTTATATTACTATCATTTCTATTACCATTAAAACGGTAAATAATAGTAGAACGTAATGTAATTAAAAAATCTTTTGTAATAGACCATGTCCTATTTACACCGCAAAAATCTTTCATAACTCCCAAACCACAAAAATTATTCTCATCTTTTTTAATCGGTTGTGGTATTACCCTGCGTAAGTGAAAAATACTATTTTCATCATCCCCATCACTATTATTACTATTATTATTATTATCATTGTTATTATTGCTATCCAATGGCAATGTCTTTTCTTCACTTATGCATACTTGAAATCCCTGTTCTTGTAATTCAGAACGCTCTTTAATGTCATTAATTATCACTAGTTTTTCCTTGTAAGTTCTGTCATGTTCAATAAGTTTCTCCGCTGCTTCTGATGCCGCTACTTGTGCCACAACCCACTGTTGTAAATAATAAAGTAAATTACAACCACCACTTGTAGTATTTTCATATATAAATTTTGAATTTGTTAAATAATCTTCTTTTAAAGTTTCTCTTACAGTTTTACTTAATTTAATTGGATCAAAAAATATTACTTTAGCAACAAAATCAGGACTTCTAATTAAATTTTGAATTACTGCCCATGAATAACATCGTTCTCCAATAATAGTTAATACTGCCTTCATAACAAGAATAACATTAGTAGGTGGATTACAATAAGATCGCATTTCACGCCATTCACATAACTTAATATTTTTAATTTTTTCACACACTTCTATTAGTTTCATTGCCGCTGCTTTAGCTTCAATTTCAACCCCACGTCTTGATGCCATAAACTCATATTTTTTTTTTTCATCACTTTCTTGTAATGTTCCAATATTTTTGTTTATATCTATTCGCCGTTTTACACGTTTATCAGGTGACTCTTGCAATGAGTCACATGTAAATAAAACATCTGGACGCCAAAGTCGTAATTGTACAAGAAATGGTGTAGGAAATGAAAGAATAGTTGCCAGTCCCACCTTCCAAATTTTATGTTTATCCACATATTCATAAACAACAACATCGTTCACTTTAATATTAGGAGAACAACTGCAATTTTGCACTGCGTTAACAGCTAGGGTTCCAGCTGTTAAAGACATTCTTGTTTTTTTTTTTGTTTTTGTTTTTGTTTCGGTTTTTGTTTTTTCTATTCTATAATATTGCCTAGTAATATAATATAATATATAAATGTGTATTGTTTCCTCGCACATAAAAGCATTTCATTAACAAAAATTATCAACTACGCAACAAAAACAATATATATATATATATATATATATACGTGTGTTTGTGTGTGTGTTTTAACTTTAAAAATAACTTTTTTTTCAGATTTTTAAATCAGTCCCTTTTCTCCTCCTCTTCAAGTACTCCCCTCATACGTATGTATAATTATAAATATATATATATTTATATATGTATAAGTATTTTTTTATTATTATTAATTAATTAGCTGTGTGCCAAAGTACACCAAATACACCACACTAATTCACCTTATTTCATTAATTCGGTTTTTCACTATCTATGTACACAAACAAACACACACAAAAAATATATATGTATATATATATATAGTATAATACAATATAAAATACGGCACTAACATCATCTTCCCTTTTTTTTTTTTTTTCTTTCAAACACAAAATCAAGCGCTGGATGCAAATTTCCTACCGCGTGGCCTCCAAAAACTCCTGCAACGCACCGTCGCCTAGTGCCCCAACCATTTGTGCAAACCTCGAATCAGCCCGGCGCACTAATTCGCGCGGCGGACCCGCCTCAACAACGCGGCCCTCCTCCATTAAAAAGACCGTGTCGTACGCAGCGACCGTCATCAGGCGGTGTGCAATGGTGATGACGGTGCGGGTGGCAAACACGCGGCTGACTGCGTGCTGTATCAGTGCGTCAAGCGCGGGGTCGATGTTGGCGGTGGCCTCGTCCATCAGAATGAAGCGGCAGCCGCGGCGCAGTAACGCCCGCGCCATGCAGAGCAGTTGCCGCTGCCCCGCGCTGAAATTCGCGCCGCCCTCCTCGACGCGTCCGTTAAGCCCGCCGCCGCCGTCCCCCGCGAGACGCCCGTGAAGGCCCACAAGCCGCAGCGCCTGCACCACCTCCGCGTCGCTGCGGGTCCCCAGCGGGTCAAGATTGGTGCGCACGCTGCCGTTAAAAAGCAGCGGGTCCTGTGGAATCATCGAAAAAAGCCGCCGCAGGTCCCGCAGTCGGTAAGAATGAATGGGACGGCCAGAGATAAAAATCTGCCCGCCGTCAATCTCAACAATCCGCATGAATGCAAGCATCAGCGACGACTTGCCGCTCCCCGTGCGGCCGACGATCCCAACTTTCTGCCCCGCGGCAATGTTCATTGTCACACCGCAAAGCACATGCGGCAAGCCGGGGCGGTAGCGCATCGTCACATCACGCAACTCAATCGAGCCCGCCACAGCATCGCAGTTTGCCTCAACGGCATAAGACAACAGCGGCAGTGAAGACATTCCGTCCTCGGTGGCCCCAGAAACTATTTGCACCACAGCGGTTGATGACTCATCGTCGTCATTGCAGCCAAAATGCGCCTCTTCTGCCTGCTTTCGATGTCCTCGTTTGTTTTGCTCCTTCTTCTCCTGCCTAATTGCCTCATCAATGTCATCAAGCAAGTCCTCATGCTCAATGTTCAACGTGTAGTGCAAAATACGCTCAACAGAGTTCATCTCCGCCTCAACCGTAGCTGCTTGGTTCACCACATATTTAAGAAAGGAGTTTATGTTAATCGCCATCGTAAGACTAAGTGAAAGCAGTCCAATATCGGCAATTGCAAATTTGCACATCGTAAAAAGCACACCAGAAAAAGCCACAGAGGTCAAAAGAACGTTGCTGATAAGCTCAACACGCACGGCAAGCCAGCAGTCGCAAACGGTCTGCATGTAGGAACATGCATAAACAGTGTCAATGGTGTGCAGTGCTTTTGTTAAAAAATCCGAAGCCCTTCCATACGCGGCAATCGTCCAACGAGATGAAAGCATCTCACTTAGAGCAGAAAACACTGGTGAGTTAGCACGATTAGCAATGCGCCGCATCTCACGATTTGCGCTATTGTAAAAAAGCATTAATTTGTAATAAAGCAGTAGACATGGGATAATGACAATCAACGCAAAGTACTGCGACACTGCCATCACAACAATAGAAGAAATAACTGACAAGATGCCCCGCACAAGGAATATAATGCTACCTTGCAAACTTCCATCAATAGTGTTCATGTCTTTAGAAAAGCGATTTAACACACGACCCAGCGGCGTTGTGTCAAAAAATGAAATTGGCGCAACAGCAACTGAACGAAGTAATTGCTTATGTAGACGCCACGCCCCGGCACGCAAAACGGCGTAAGCAGAAAAATTACGCAACGGTGAAGTAAACGCACTAGCCACAACAAAACCAACATACACAAGCAGATATGTATTCGAGGAAAGATCATATTTTTTTACAGACCAAAAAGAAAGCCATAAAGAGGGCAACACAATAACAAGCTCTGTAACAAGAAATACCACCAGCACCAACCCACACACAATAAGACCACCACACATCTCTGCATACCGCAAATATGTTTGTCTTGATACCGCCCCGGTCATCTTCTCCTCATTGGTTATTAGTTTTCCGGTCACAGATGTTTTGCTAGCGCTCGATTTTTCATTCACCTGGTCGCTACATACGCATTGCACTTCATTGTTATTACTATTATTATTATTACTATTATTATTGCTATTATTATTATTATTATTATTATTATCGTTGTTGCTAATTGTAGTTGTATTAATATTAGTTGTATTAGTACTATTCCTGCAAGTAGGAAGTTCACCATCCAGCTGCTTCTGCAGTGCCGTCACACTCTCACACGTGCTGTCAGACTCTTCCGCAGTTGTTGGTGAAAAAGAAAAAGAATGAAGTTGTGGTGCTGGTGATGGTAAACAAACAGTTCCAGCGACACCCTCCTCACAATCAACAGCAAAGCGCTTTTTGTACTCTTCGTAATTTCCCGTGAAGCTAACTTTGCCACCCTCCTGCATCACCACAATGTAATCTGCTTTGTGCAAGATATTCAGATGGTGTGTAACAAGCAGTCGTGTCTTTCCTCTTAGTTCGCCTAGAATACACTCATGCATAACACGCTCTCCGACATGAGCGTCTAAGGCAGAAAGCGGGTCGTCCAGCAGATACAACTCACGCCCGGTTGCGTACACCGCACGGGCAAGACTGACACGCGCCTTCTGCCCACCACTCAAGTTGACGCCTTTTTCCCCAATCTCTGTTTCTACGCCATGTGGCAAAAGTCTTATATCATCCTCCAGTTGTGTACATCGTAGCACCCGTTGAAAACGTGATTCGTCCATGTCACTAAAAAATAAGATGTTTTCTTTAAGCGTTGCGTTTATTATACAAGCCTCTTGTGGAACATATGCTATGTTTGACACCACGTTTATTTTGCCAGTTGTGATATCGTGGCTTTTCAAAAGTGAATCAAGAAGCGTTGATTTACCGCTGCCTGTGTCACCAATCACGCATGTCAATTTTCCTTTGGGTATAGACAGTGTTATGTTGTGTAGCAGATCTTTGCGCTCAACCTCATAACATTCATTTTTCTTTAAAACTGCAGCATCACCATGATACGTAGTACCACCACTATTGTTGTTATCGTTGTTGCTATTTGTATTGTTATTATCACTATTATTACCATTTTTTTTTCTTCGTTTTTCAGCAGCACGCCGCTCGCTTGCTGAAGGAGAAAGCAGTCGTGGGATGTATGTAGATATTGTTGCATTTATAAACTCTGCAGCCACAGCGCTGTCCGTGCATTCAACTCCATCAACCATTTTATCTTCATCTCGTTGGTACTTTTCTTTATTATCATGTTGCTGAAGCAACTCTTTAATTCCATCATCAACATCTTCAGATTCCAAAAATCTGCTAATACGACGCATAGACACAACAAAGCGCGCCATTGCAGAAAACGCAACTGTGACCATAACAAATGGAGTCTGTATAATACCAAGTAATGCAAGTGTAGGAAAAACGACAGAAGGTGTCAACTCATTACCAGAAAAATGATATAAAAGAAAAACAACTGCAATAACAAATCCAGGAATAGTACTTGTAAGAAATGATACTGCAATATATAGATACTGTGAGTTACGCACCGCAAGAATCTCGGCTCGTCGCTTCTCCTCAATATCCCGAATAAAAGATGGCTCCCATGACATAAACTTCACCACGCGCATGCCAGAAAGAAACTCATTCGTCGCCTTTAATCGCGCATCCGTAGCTTTAGACAACTGTGCATACACGGTGTAGTACCGTCGCATAAGAAAACCCTGAAGTGGCATAAAAAAAACAAGCACCCCAAAACCAGCAAAAGCACACCAGCCAACAAGAAAATATAATAGTGCTAAAGCAACAATAAGTTGCAGCGGAGCCCCAAATACAACTGAAAGAAGAATGGGAAAGTTACTGGCACTGTTAGTATCACTGCTCAACATGTTTACAATTCGGCCAACGCTCATCTCAGGATGCGCCAATGCCTTGCGTGCAATTGTGGTGCATTTTTCAAAAAGTACACCCTGCAGCGCGTTTTTAAATATGTAACCACAGCGATACCCCAGCTGCGTCAATTTGTTTCCTGCTAGACTTTGCACAAGCGTAAGAAAAGTAAACGCAAAAACAAGTAACAGACCGTCACGCCACGTCTGCTTGTCATTGTGAAAATACTGAATATAGGAGTGCAGCACCACTGGCAGAGCGAGTTGAGAAGCATCCCGAATCAAACGCAAGAAAAAAAGTTGATATAATGACCAACCAAACGCGTCAAACACGGCACGCGCCACGGAGATGGGCTTCGGTCTGGTCTGGGTCGCCCTGGGCATGCCGCAGTTACCGCGCTGCCTCTCAACCGCTGGCGAAAGAATCACAATATCCTCAATACGCTCGCACGTGGCGGTCGGCTCGCCGGACGCCGTCTGGAAAAGATGCTCGCCGTCAACGACGCCCGCGGTGAAAGGCGAGCGCGAGACATCCCGGCGGGCCTCCTTCAAGCGGCGGGCGGGCGGCACGCGCCACTCGACGCCCGCGAAGAGCCGCGACGCCGACGATCGCTGCCGCAGCCGCTGCCGCTCGCCCACCCACCGCAGGGCCCCCTCGCTCGCGGCGTCACCAACGTGGCGCACGAGGGCCCCGGCGTACACGTCCCACGCGTGGCGGCGGCGGCGCTGGCGGCTGAGGAGGCGCGAGAGCAGCAGGCCGGCGTCGTGCCCGCGCGCCCCCTCCGTCGGCCGCGGCATGTCCGCCTCTCTGAGCTCCTCCCGCGCCGCGCGGTACATGAGATCGCCGACCCAAGTGTACCAGAGCGCGCCACAAAAAAACGTGGCGCCGTCCTCCGGCTGGATGCGGTACGGCGGCGTGGGCCCCCACAACTCGTTCAGCCGCGCGCGCCAACGGAAACAGCTGATGTTCAGCAGTTGTTCACATCTCTCCAGCCGCAGCAGCGCACGTTCCTCCGCCTCGCGGGGGTCCGTGTCGCCGTTGTGCCAATTCCCCGCGGGACAAGACAACAACTCAGCACCGCTACCAGAGACAAAAACCATAATTCGCTCTTTTCTGTTTGTGTGTTTGTTTGTTCTTCCTTTTTTTTTTTTTTTTTTTTTTTTTTTTTTTTTTTTTTTTTTTTTTTTTTTTTTTTTTTTTTTTTTTTTTTTTTCCTAAATTGGTTTTTTTTGTTATTAAAAGCTTTCTAGTGCGTTCGTTTTCTTCTTCAACTATATATATAGATATGACAGCTATTAAAAATTTCACAAAAGTCGTTAGATATATATATATACTTAGTTTTAGTTATACATTAAACCAATTGATGTAAATACACAAATGCATATATATATATATATATATATATATATATGCATAAAAACTGCAGAATAAAAGAACATGCAAAAATATACAGTAAAATAAAATAAAAACATAAACCTTTTTGTTGTTGTTGTTGTTAATATACACCAATAGTGAAAGTAAAAAATAAAAAAAACACCTAAGCTCAAGCAAATGAGTAACTATATCAAAAAAATAATAATATACATCTACCAAATTAAGATAAGCTAACTAAATAATACATACAATGTGGTTACAAACTTGAACAACTCCTCCGCACCAACAGCGGCCGCAACAAGACCCGCTGCAAACATATATCTTTCCAAGCGGATATCTCCTCCCGCAACAAAAGACGACGTGATCGCTTCTCACCTGTCTCAAGCAACAGAGTTTGAATCCGCAGCTGTCGACCACACGCCCCCGCCCTCCGCCTTTGGACTCCTTTACAAGTAGTAACATCGCTATTAGTCTCTCCAGGTTTATTTAATAAAAAATGTTCTGTTTGTTTAGTATAATCTTGGACTTTCAGTCTGGTAACGCAGCGCGCAAAGGCGGTTGCTGGGGACTGCATTGGAATCATGTACTCCGTCATGACACCACAATTATATGGAAGGATATATACAGCAGATAAATCAAGCGGTGGTACAAATGATGGCGGTGATTTCTGTAAAATATCAAAGGAGCCACACCATAGAAAACTAAAATTCCACACAGGATCCTCATCAGCGTACCATTCGCTGTCATCATCGTCATTGTCATCGTCATACCCAATTGTAATTTCCTCATTATCCTCGTTTTTCTCCCTCTCTTCTTCATTATTTTCCCCTTTTTTTGTTCCTTCATTTTCTTCTACCAGTTGCCTGCTGCTAAAGCTCAAAACAACATCTTCATCTTCACCACGTTGCTTTGAAAAAAATAGAGTCGCAGCATCACAACATAGTTCACTGTTCATAGTCTCGTTTGCAGAAAAACTACAATCAATAATTTCAGATGCACTATTTAAATTAGAAATCGAGGAAACATGCGTTTGCGTCTGCAACATATTTAGACCAAAATTACCCATAACAACTTCTTTAGGTGTTGCATTTCCACCATATTTTAACAGATCATCTTGTAAAAATGTGGCTTCATTAATCTCAGTAGTTTTCAATTCAGAACAAACAGACAAAGTTTTCTGAGAATAATCAGATAAAAACAACTGCTGTTGATATTGTTGATGTTGTTCTTCTTGTTTTTGTTTGTGTTCATGCGGTTCTTTTTGGTTTTTTTTAAGCAAAGACAACTCTGTTTCTTCCACAGTTCCAAGCTTATTCTTTTTTTGTTTTTCGTTCTTACCTATAGTAGTAACAACAAGGGTCTTTTTCATTTTTTGTTGATGCTCAAAAGAAACATCACGCCTGGGATTAACAGCAATGTAAAAAGGTCGGTTGACGTTACTAGTTGAATATTTTAAAGAAAAAATATCATTAGTGCCACCAACAGTATTATTGCCATAACTAGTAGTGGTAGTAGTATTAGGAACACTATTAGTGATAGTAGGAACCTTTGTATAATCACAATATGCATTATTATTCTTATTATTGTTATTACTTAAAAAGTTCCCATCCAATTTAAAAACCGAAACATTTTTATTTTTTTCATACATTAAAAAAGATTTCTTTTTTGCTTTTTCTTTTTGTTGAATTTCTAAATCTAATTGTATAGCCAATGACTGCCTTAACATCTTTGCTTCTAAACTATGCTGACTACAAGCCCTTCCCCTAACATTTTTTTTTGGTTGTATAGACTTTAATCCACTACCATCTAATTTAGATGTCACTGGTGACAAAATTGTGTCAAATTTCTTATCCATTGACAATACACTACCTACACCACTTACAAAAGGGGAATTAATATTTATTTTATCTCTTTTATAAAAATCTTTCTCAACAGCCATAACACTATGTGCTCTTCTAAATAATAAATCTTTTTGAAGACTGCGTGGATCAAGTGGAGGCATCACAAAACAAGATGTATCGCATCTAGTGTTATGTCGAATAAATGGTTTTTGTCCAGAATTGCCAACAGCTGCGCCAATAGAAATACGAACAGATTGAGTAGTTCCTTCATTATTACTTTTTCCTCGAACTGACGAAAGTGTTCTTTGCCTAGTTGAGTTTATTTCAGATGGTTGTAAATAACGCCGCAGTCCCCATGATGAAGTAAAAAAGGTTAAATTTTTATCTGATGTAGACATAAGTTTAGATTCATTTACGCATCTAGACTCATTAGTTTGTGTGATATTTGTGCCTAAACTTACTCTTTGTGATTGTAGTGAAACATCATAAGTCCCATCAAAACACTCAACGTTATTGTTCCCCGCGTTTTTCATCACATTCACTGATTGCGACAACACCCCACCAACATCTGTCAAATGAATTTGATCAGCAAAACACTCACATTGTATGTTTTTTATATTTTTATCATTTTTCACTAGTTTAGAATCCACAACTGTTGATGATGTTACTGATTTTAACTGTGATTGTGATGTTATTTGTTTTTTTGTAGTTAAAGAAGTTTCTATTTTTTTAAAACGTGGTTTTTGAAATCTTAAACAAAAATATTCTCCACTGGTAAGACTAAAACTACGATCTCGCGTAAGTGAATCAGCGGAACTTGTGTATTTATTAGTACCATATAACATCATAGTTGAGGGATTTAAAGAAGAAGAAGAAGAAGAAGAAGAAGAAAGTGGAGTAAAATGAGCCATCGTTGAATTTACAAACATTCGCTTTTCCCTCAAAAAAGACCTCTCACGCCATGATTCATTCTGTGTAACTGAAAACGTTTCACTATCCATAATATGTCTTTCTTTTCTTTTTCTTTTTCTTTTTATTTTTATTTATTTTTTTTTTTTTTCTTTTTTTTTTAGTATTATTTATTATTTATTATTGTGTGTTTGTGTGTTTTCTCTTGTTTCTCTAAATGAAAAAGCCTTTAAAAGTACCATTCAAAACAATAATAATAACAACATATGTATATATATATCTATATATACCTAAATCATTTTAAGCCCAAAAACACAAATAATAATAAAAATTCGCCACGTAAACATTTTTTTTTTTTTTGCAGCAAAATAAAAATTATATTTTTGTTTTTTTACAAAAATATACACAAAATGTATAAAGGTATGTGTATATACATTTCAAGCAGATTAAATACATATATATATATATATATATATATATAAACAAACACCCCATTTTTATTTTTATTTTTTTATTCTTTTGTTTACTCATTTCTTTACATAATTTAATTCATTACACAATTTATTTTTTTATTTTTTGTTTTTTGTTTTTTTGTTGTTCTTTAAAAGTTTCTTCAAGAAAAAAAAAAAAAAAAAAAAAGATCATCACATCTTAACAAATAATTAAATAAATAAATAAATAACATGAGTGACGGCAAACACACCACATGTTACCCACTTTACTCTTTGTTCGTTTTTCAGTTATTCGTTTTTTGTTTTTTGTTTTTTATTGTTGTTGTTGTTTTAATTTAAAAAAAAAAAAAAAAAAAAAAAAAAAAAAATTTTTTTTTTTTTTTTTTTTTTTTTTTTTTTTTTTTTTTTTTTTTATTTAAAAAAAAAAAAAAAAAAAAAAAAAAAAAACGTATTTTGTTATCGCAGTTATTTATTTTTTATTTTATTTTCTTTTAAATTTTTTTTTGTTCTTTTGTTCTTTTGGGTAGGGGGTTTGTGGTAATTGCCACAATAATAATTACAATAACAATTATTATGATAAGTAATGAAAATAATATATATATATATATATATATATATATGTACGTATATATGTATATATGTATATATGTATATATGCAAAACAAAACTAAAAAAAAAAAAAATGATAATAAAAATAATAATAAAATTGCAATTTTCAAAAAAAAAAAAAATATATATATATATAGATATAGATATATAAATAGATATTTATATAAATTTGTGCATAAACATGGCAATAATAGCAATAATAATAAATATACATGTATAGTTATATTTATATTTATATATGTATGTATATATGTGTGTATTACATTAACGCTGCTCAATAAGAAACAGGCTGCAGTTATCCAACCCAATCCCCTCAGTGTTATTACTGGGAGCAACGCACTGCGCAAAGACGCCAGCAGCAGATGAAAGCAAATTAGTATCCAACGAGGCCGCTTTCATCTCCCCAGCAGCACTACCAAAAAGAAAAAAAGAGTTTTCGTCGTTACAACGTTGAGGACATGCGATATCAGCTGGTAAAGTAGTTCTATTCATCTCTTCCGCACACATGACAGACTCAAAAACGGAATTCGCAACAACCAAGTCATTTGGTGTGTTAATAATTGCGTAGTGCACTTGATGAAGCGTTGCGGTGTCCCACACCCCGTCACATGCAACTATAACCCCCCAGCGTGTTGGTTCCCACGAAAAAGAAGGCGGCACTGGCATGATAGTTACATCAGGAACCGCAATTACAGCCTGTTCTTTAGGTCCTTTTCCACCGCATTGCTTAAAATCGTAATCACCCAATGCCCGAGACACAGCTAACAGTCCTTCAATACGGTTGTCAGTAATTATGTACCCAGCGGCATTAATACGAGACTCCTCTACTTTATCTGTAATTCGGTGTGTTACACTAATTCTACTAATATCATTTTGAGTGTAAAAAGCTGCCCCGCCATCGCCAACATTTGCGCAAAGAATAAAGTTTGTGGTGATACCTACAATACATGCGGTGCAGCCTGTGCAGTCGTAATCCCCACGCGCTCCCTCAGGACTAAGGCGCAACTCACTATCAAGTGAAAGAAGCGCCTCCTCCATAATACCAGAAAAATATAGCCTAAGTGTCTCAAGTTCAGCTCGCGATATAGTCACAGTAACGTTATCAGAGTTTAACTTATATGAACCAGATAAACAAGAACCAAAGTAGTTCTCACACGATAAACGAGCATCACTACCACCAGCACAACAACAACAACAACAACAACGAAAAACGTTGTTAGCAGAAATGTTGTTACCAAAAGTCTCAGGACACGCAGTTGTGTGTAAAGGAGGTAAAACTTGTGATGATAATGGCTTGAGAGACGCCACAGCGTTGCCCAGACTGTTCCTCCGCATTTCTTTTGTGTTGTCAACCTCATTTATCACAACGCCTTCACCGTGATCGCCGCTTTTGTTAGTATAGTTTATATTTCTTTTACATGACGATAAAAAATCCTTAGACCTACAGACATGCATTCCCTCATTGCGGCCAGCCGTTAATGAAGAAGACTCCACGTCAAATTTAAACAAAAGCGCACGGGCGTTAACATCGTCACGTTGTCTTGACTCCACTACTTTGCGTAAATGTTTTTCAAAGTTTCTTGCAGCAAGTTTTGCCACTGCATCTCCTCCGTGACCATCAAAAACGCAAAAAACAGCCATTGCTACACTTTTTTGCGACAAATCATTATTTTCAGTCAACTTTTTTGTCTCTTTTTTATCGTCATTTTTAAAACAAAAAGAATTAACAGGAATTTCAATAACAAAAGCGGCCTCCGCATCTTCCTGTGTTGTTCGCCAGCCCTGCACTCTCGCACCAAGTGCGACTAACTTTCGTCCCACCTCACCAACACGCAGCGCATCAGCCTCGTGTGAAATATTTACAACAGAATAATGATCCACAGGCGACAAATTCTGTACGTTTTTGTTTCCAGGTTTATCAAAAAAAACAGCAGCGTCAGTAAAACTAACTTGTTCATTAATTTGTTCTTGTTTTACGTTTAAAATTCTCCTGTGTGTTAAATTACAAGAAGATACTGGTAAACCTGAAAAAGAGAACGCTGATGTTAATGCATCAGAAGAAACACACTCTGAGTTTAAAAAAACTGCCTTTTGCATTGGTAATTTATGTGAACTTGCATAATTTAAACATCCGTGTGGCTCCCTCAATCTAACATCGTAGCCGACACATAAAATATCACGAGCAGCCTCATCTAAATATGTTCCACGTGTAATGGCAAGTTGATCAACCAGGTTATCATACACTTCAGTATATTTCCACGTAAAGGAAAGACACTTTTCACACCAAAAAATGCGATCAAAACTTCTCATAATGTCAAGAATGTTGACAAACAATGTACATTCTGCCTCACACTCTTTATAGTGTTGTGTGACGTGTGAAGGACATGTAGACTTTAAACAATTCAAGCAAAGAAACGATGCAGGGCGGCGATTACAGTAAACACAATGATGATAAAGTTTGTTTGTGTAACATTTACTGTAATCAATCCTACGTGCATGTTTTGTAATAAACGCAAATGTGCATGTACACCTCGAACATTCCTCTTCTTGTTCTTTTTCCTTGTTTTTTGTATTTTCATCAATACAACTCTTTAACTCCTCAGTAAAATTACCATAATTTGTAGGTTGTTGAGCAATGTACTTTTCAACCTCGTCATGTGTTGATATAAGCATAACACTTTTTTCCCCATCAAACACAAGTCTTGCAGCCACTTTGCAGTCTGTTAATATGCCTTCTTTTTTTTTTTCCTCTTCTTCTTCTTCTGTTGGATCCAATGTGTATACTGATGCAATGTTACCAAAAATAAAATGTAAATTACACTCATCTTCTTCTCTATTTAAACCATTATTGCTGTTGCTACTACTACTATTATTATTATTATTATTATTATTGCTGCTTTTTTTATTCTTTTTATTTTTCTTGTTTTTATTCCTCTTATTTTTCTTTTCTCTCTTCGTTTCGTCAACTGCAGATAACTTTATAGAGTCATGTAGTAAAATAGCTTCGTTATTTTTTACATCAATACCAAAACTGTCGTTTTCACTGTAATCAAAACCACCATGAGAGTAAAAATCCCGGAACATTTTCTTTAACTCTCTATTAATATCATTAACCAACTCATATCTTGGAAGAAACACATGTTCCTCTGTTTCTAAAATACCAATAGTAAAAAAATGTCCTGTACTAAACTCATCATAATTAGTTAACATAAAATCATCTAATGCACCACCAGTTTGTACTGCATGACTTGCATTATTATTATTATTATTATCATCTACAAATGAACGATCTGAAATGCACATAATTAATGATGATTGTTTTCTTTTAAGAGGTTTTAGTGTAGAAAAATAAAGACTTGAAAAACTACTTTTTCGCATATTTTCTAGTTTTGCTGGAATAATAAAAAGGTTATCAAATATTCCTTTACGATTATTAAAAGTACCTGAACGCTCACATGAAGTAAAGGATATTGATTTATTTAATGACATATCCACATGCCGCTTTCCTTGCAACGTTGTATCAATAATGTCATCTTCTACATTATTTTTTTCTGATATTTTACTACCTTCATTCTCCATTACATCTGTTTCAGAAAACACAACATGCTTCGGTCGTTTCAACATTTTATTTCTATCATGTAATTCTCCAACATTAAAAATTGTAGTAGGTAAGCAAACAGAATGTAAATCTGCAGTATTTTTCGTTTTTTTTAAACAAACATTATTATTATTATTATTATTAACATCAACATCCAATTTAACCTCTTTATTTTCCTTATTTGTACACCTACATATACCCAACAGGTCAAACTTTGGAAAAAATTTATCACCATCTAACTTATCTTCGTCTTTATTTTGTCCTAAAAAAATACTCTCAGTAGTTGTGTTTGTTACTGCAGAAAGTAATTCCTTTTCTTTACTCACAATCTGTTCTTTTGCCATAAATTTTGATGTATATATCTTATTAAAGTTATTTTTACTTTCCTCTTTTCCTTCTAAAAATAATAAAATATCTTTATTTGGTACACTACAAGAACCCAACACAAAATTTTTTGGTGATAATGGTTGTTGTTGTTGTTCTTGTTGTTGTTGTTGTGGTGGTGGTGGTAATAAAATATTAGAAAAATGTGTTATCAGTGGTGGTGTATGAAATGTGCTACAAGAAGTTTCTGGATTTGAAGATGCCCTACGAAAACTATTACCAGTTTGTTGATATGTAGTAAAATTAAAATCCATGACTGTATCTAATTGTTTTAAAGATGGAAAAGAAACAAAAGAGTTATCACACTCAATTTTATTACTTTTAGAAGAAGGTAATTTACAATAATTAAAATTTATTTGTCTAACTGGTTTTAAATTTTTTGATAAACCTTCAGAAAGACCTGATTCAACTCCACATGTAGTTAACTTATCAGTATTTTGTACATTTCCGCTAACAACACTGCCCTGCGTAAAACACTTGAAGTTAGGTAATTTTGATGCACGCGTAAAAACTAATTTTGAAAACTCCGGTGATTGTGGTAATGACACAAAATCAACAACTTCCTCTGCACATAAACGTGGTAATAAATTTAAACCTCCACGTTTTGCAGAAAAACGAGTCATCGTGCCAAGTCGTTGACGATCTTTAAACGAAAGAGATTTAAACTTCTTTTGTGTTTCGCAAAGTACTTCACTGTTATTATTTGAACATGGTGTCAAAGTTGCGTGTATTGGTGATATAGGTGATAATGTTCCTATTCGCTGTGTTATCTCCACTCCACTACCACCACCACTATTATTACTATTATTACTATTATTAATATTATTATTAGTAATAGTATTTGTATTAATACTGGAAAAAAAAGAACTATTAGTAGTATCTTCCCTAAAGTTTTTAATAACAACTTGATTGTTGCCATCTTTTTTTTCCATCATACAATTAGTAATTTCAGTTGTTGTATATGTGCCATATGAATCAAAAGAATCACTAATTTCTTTATAACTTCTATTTTTAGAAAAAAAAAAAGAAGAACTTAATGACATGCAATCTTGTGACCCTTTTTCACCAAAAATATCTTTAGAAATATAATGATGTTGTTTCCCATCTCTAGGTGATAAAGAAGGCACCATCACCATTTTTACTCCTCCTTTCAATTGTGTATTTTTCTCGTGTGTTATAGGTAATAATATTTTATCTTTTAACAACATTGGCATTTCAATATTACCACTACCACTACCAAAACAAACATCATTGACATTACCACCACTAATAACATCATTTTTACTAACATTATTATTATCACTATTAGCACTATTATTATTATTATCACTATTATTATTATTATTATTATTATTATTGGTAAAATTATAACTGGTGGTGTTAATTGTTGCAGTTGTTAATAATGTTGTAGCTGTGCTACTAATGTTAGAACCTGAAAAAGAAAATGATTCTCTTCTACTGCAGAAATATCGTGGAGACAATAGCGGTAGTTCAATTGTGTCATTACAAACTACATTGGAATTAAAATCACGTTGTACATTCGTATTTTCACTAAAATTATCTTTTAAAAATACTGAGTTCGCTAATTTACCAAAACGTTTTGAGTGAGTTTTGGACGATGAAGAAAAAACGCTATTATACTGACCACTTGCATCAGAATTAGGCAGTGACATAAGTATAAATATGTTTATATATATTTATAATATTAGCGCTTGTGTATTTGTCTTTTTTTTTTTTTTTTTGTTTTTTTTTTTTGTTTTTTTTACGTCTTTGTGTATAAATTACTGCAACAAGTCCAATGTTTCCTTCCTTCTTTCTTTCGTTCTTCTTTTTGTGTGTGTGTTCCTTTGTTCTCCAAATTTATATTCAATCCTTTTTTTTTTTTTTTTTTTAGTATTATTATTTGTAATAATTAAATAAACCAAGTATAATAATTTCAACCAACAACAACCACAAAAAATAAAACAAAAAAAACGCAACTATGATAATTATTATAATAATTATTAGTATTATATATATATATATATATATATATAATATATATGTATATATATGTATATAACTTTTTACTTTTTCAAATATTTATCATATTGCCATAAAATCAACGTTATTGTGCAAACTATATATATATATATACATACATACATACATGTAAATAGATGTATTTTCTTTATTCAGCCTTTTTTTTTTTTTTTTTTTTTTTTTTTTTTCAAAATTTTTCAAAAAAAAAAAATTAAATTACCACCTTCTTCCCTTTTTTTTTTATTATGGTCTCTTTTATTTTATTATTATTTTTTTAGAGGGGGAAGAGGTCTGCGTACATATACACACTATAAAAGTTAAAATACAATATTTGCGCATTTAAAAAAAAAATAATAATAATAAATTAAAAAAAAAAAAAAAAAAAAAAATTGGTTATTGTTATCTGTTTAAAAAACTTTTAATTTATTTACAGCTATCTTTGCTGTTGTTTATATACATATATATATATATATATATATATATACATATATATATATTTTTTTTTTTTATTTGTTATTTTCTCTCTCTTTCTCTTTCTCTCTACTTATTTCCCTGCGTTCAGTGCATTTCATTTCTCCCTCACTGTTCCACTCATTATTTTTATGTTTTCTCTTCCTCCTTCGCTGCACCCTCCGCCCCCCCCCCTAAAAAAAAAAAATCAAAACCCTCAAAATATTGACTAACCGGGTCAGTTGGGTCACATGGGTGGTCAAGCTGCGCAACAACTGTGCTCTCGCGAAGAAAACGCTTATCAAAGTAGCGAACATCACTACGTTTAACATTAGGAACAAAACATGGTTTAATCTCACGTCTTATTAGTTTGTCAAAGTCAGTTCCTTTAAAAAACTGGTGAGAACGAAACTCTGAGCCTTTTGTCATGCGTCTTTCAGGGTCTTTTTCAAGCAGTCGCGTCAACAACGAGCGCAACTCTGGAGAAAACCCCGCAGGGAAAACCAGCGGCTTGTGGAGAATCATCTCATACACATCCAACGTGTTTTCTGAATAAAAAGGTGGAAAACCTGCGACCATTTCGTATAAAAAAACCCCAAGACTCCACCAGTCAACTGCGTTGGTGTGGCCCGACTTCCTCACAAGCTCCGGCGCCATGTACTCTGGGGTGCCACAAAAAGTGTTCGTCCGGGCATCCTCCGCAAGTTCTCGCTTTGCAAGACCAAAGTCCGTCAACACAACATGTCCGTCGCGGTCAAGAACTAAGTTCTCTGGCTTTAAGTCACGATAAAGAACATTCTTGCTGTGAATATGCTCCAGGGCCAGGCCAATCTCAGCAGCATAAAACTTGGCCTGCGTCTCGCTAAACCGCTTGCTGCGCTGCAAGTGAAAGAACAACTCCCCACCACAAAGAAATTCCAGTACAAGAATAAGATGTCGCTTCGTCTGAAATGCATAGTAAAGTTTAACAACAAATGGATGCTCAATCTCGCTAAGGATAAGTTTCTCCGCATTAGTGTGTGTGATCATCTTGTGTCTTACAACTTGTTCCTTGTCAATTATCTTCATTGCGTAAATATTTCCTGTTGCTTTATGTCGCACCCGCATCACACGTCCAAAGCTTCCCAACCCAACAACCGTCAACAAGTCAAAGTCCTGCATTGACACGTTTACATTTTCATCTACGCCACTTCCAGCGTAGAGAACCTTCTCTGTATGCTCCAAATCATCTTCAAACTCCTCAGCCCCATTCTTCTTCTTCGCTTGTCTCACCTGCTCCTTTATCGCAGTAACCCACTGTATCTTACTTTCAGGACTCGGTGCAGAAAACACACATCCTCGTGTCAAACGTGGGCCAACAAGGCAGAATGCGTTTGGGTGAATCGCTACGTCAATAATCTTTGCACCAGTTATATCAATCTGTCCGCAAAAAAAAAAACCGGCCGATTGTGCTCTTCCCTCAATTGTGTTGCTTTCAGATTTATTATCTTTATCCCCATAATCATTTAGACTGCCACCATTACTACGATTAACACTGCAACTACTATCACTAACACTATGGCTATTGTCCTTGCCAACCACAGCAATATCACTGTTATCGCTAACACTATCACCATTACAGTTGGTATTACCCTTACAACTATCAAAAACCCCATTATCCTTATCATTACCCCCATCAGCATTATCCACCCTGCATTTTCCCTTCAACATTGAGCTTGTCGTCGTTGTCGTCGTTGTTGTTGATGATGTTGACAACAACGTCGCCTCCCTTTTGTTAACATCACCCGCACGTTTTTCCCTAGCGTATAAAAGAACTGTGCCCCGCAGCTCAAAGTAACACATATGCGACTTCTCCCCAAAAAACGCAGATCGCTGAGAAAATTTTAACATCCACCCACGCATTGCCACCGGCACATCATCAGGAATAGCGCAACGACAACATATTCGCTGGCGCTCCGTCACTGACCATTCTGCAAATATCGTGTGAAACGCAAGACATTTAGAGCACGTCAAATAACCACACCAACGGCAGTGATGTCGTGTAAAACGGGCAATTGATGTATGACATACGTCGCAAACACTCGAAGCGCTATCAGGCTGCCACAATTTTCCATTGCAGTTTTTTTTTGGGCAACACCATCGCTTTGGTGGTAAAATTTCACGCCGATTTTGCTGCAATGGAAACACAGTTTTACACTTGTTACACTTTGGTGTGAATGCACGTCGTGTTGATTGTTGTGTTGGTGGTAGTGCGTCAACATTTAAGATGTTTCTGTTGTCATTTTTGTAATCACTTGTTTGCCCAAATAACTTCATTTACTATTGTTTGTTTATTTGCTTGTTTTCCACATACATACATACACACACACACACACACAAAAAAAAAAAAAAAAAAGGCAGAAACACAACACTTCCTTTTTTTTATTATTATTATTTTAGCGTGTCGCTTAGTTTTTGTGTCTATTTTCCTTTTTTTTTTTTTTTTTTTAAAAAGAAAAGAAGAAGTATTGTTGTACTTGTTGCTCCTATTTTGCTTAATATTCGTATATTTGTATATATATATTTGTATATATTTGTATATATGTTGCACTATTTTCTTCCCGCAGATTGTTTTATTTTTGTTATCTTTTCTTTTCACTTTTTATTCGTCTTTTTATTTTTTATTTTATTTTATTTTTTTTTTTTTTTGGGTGGGGGGGGGTTTGTCCCCTCCCATAAAGGTTTAACACAAAAAAAAAAAAAAAAAAAAATAAATATATATATATAAATATATATATTGTATATTTATTTCTTTATTCATTTATAGGGCTTGTGTGTNTTTTTTTTTTTTTTTTTTTTTTTTTTTTTTTTTTTTTTTTTTTTTTTTTTTTTTTTTTTTTTTTTGGGTGGGGGGGGGTTTGTCCCCTCCCATAAAGGTTTAACACAAAAAAAAAAAAAATATATATATATATATATACAAACATGTATATAAGAATATATAAGTATATACGTATTAACAAACATAAACAAATATATACATATACATAAAAAAATTAAGAATTAAATTAACCAAATAACAAAGTTATGTAGATATATATACAGATATATATAAGCCCCCCAAAAAAAAATATATACATATAAATATAATAATAATAATAAATACGGCACATACAAATAAACATAAAAATACAAAAAAAAAAAAAAAAAATTTTATATTCATATGATTGTGTAGTGTGTGCCATTCATTACGTCATACAAACGTAAACATATATATATATATATATATGTTTACATAAAAAGTTAATATAAAGTTTTGTATAATTATCATAATAAATTGTAATATAAATATAAATATATTTATTTATTTATTTATTTTATTTATTTATTTAATTTAAAAAAGCATTATATTTTTGCATTCCTTCTTTTCTTTCTTTTTTTTTTTTTTTTTGTTTGTTGGTGTCGTTTTTCCTTTAATAATAAAAAAGCTAATGTATATATACATACATACATACATATATACATATATCAAACAAATGTACTTTTACTTTCAAGGTGTTATTAATCAAATAAATATGTGGCGCGCAAAAAATCACAAAATATGCACAACTCTACAACTTTTTATTTTTATTTTTATTTTTGTGTGTTTTTAATTAAAAGAAATTTGTCATTTAAATATATACATACATATATATATATATATATATCTTTTGCTGCACACACACATATGCAGCTCCATCAATATTTTGTAAAATGCATTATACAACGCCTACATGTATAAATAAAAATACATAAATATATATGTATGTATGTATTTTATTTTATTTTATTTGATAATAACTTCCTTTTCTCTTTTCTTTTTTTTTTTTTTTTT
>JAWVMR010000346.1:11420-23876 GCA_036321205.1 Trypanosoma caninum | reverse complement strand
TTCTTTTTTTTTTTTTTTTTTTTTTGTGCGTGTGTGTGCTTCTCGTTTTCTTTTGCAATCCCTTTGGTAATAACGTCAAAAATAATGCTCCCCCCCCCCCAAAAAAAAAAAAAAAGTATGCGTGCTGGCGCACCCTTTATTCCCTCCACAACAACACAACCGACCACTTCTCACTTCCCCTCAGACTTCAAACCCCCCATCACCACACGCCCTCTTCACACTTAAGTAACATTTCCCGCAGCACATCAAGCTGGTCGCCACAACGCTGGCACCACATCTCCAGCGCCCCGCGCAACCTTGAAATATCTTCGTGTCGAACCTCCCGCGCAGCAAACTCCTGCAGAAACACCACACCACCGCGCTGGTCGATGCGCCCACAGAGCAGTCCGTCAAACATCATGTCCACAAGTAATTCCTCCGCTTCCGCAGATGTTCTGGCTCCAATAGTTTTTTCCACGTCTTTAATGTACAGCGCGCCGTCCATATCATCCTTTGAGCACAAAGAAAGAACAGATAACTTACGCAGCTTTCGGTATACCTCCGGCTTTAAACGACTCTGCACACAACTTGACAGGCAACACAGTTCATCGACAGTCCCATAGCAAAGCACCTCTAGCACTTGAGGAATCCATGCAAAAGAAGAAATTTTGCAAAGCGCCTGCACAGCTGGATGCGACAAAAAAAAACCGTAAAAAAAGATATGTGGATCGCTTATTGCCTCTTCCACTAAACGAGCAACATCGGCATCGCTCGAAGCAACAGACAAAAGACGAATATACTCCTGCATAGAGCACATATTACCCCTCGCCTTTAAAAAATTAAAGAAAAAAAATATGCCTCTTGAAAAAAATCAGAACAAACAAACAAGCAAAAAAAAAAAAAAAAAAACCTAACCCAATAACCTTTAACTTTTTAATCCAACCCCAACATACAACAACAAATGAGAAACATACAATTACAAGAACAAAAACAAAAATGGCAAAAACAAAAAAAATTTCACCCTTCCACATTTTTTTTTTTTTTATTTATTTCTATTCTCGTCTGTTTTTTTGAAGGTCATTTTCACACGAAACCCGTTTAACGCCAGTTGTTCCCCGCTCTGAGGAGTCTGCCTGAAGTTTCCTAAAAAGTACAGCAACATCACTTTTCGCCTCCGCGTATGCTGCAGCCGCCCACACCGCAATCTTCCCTGGCAAATCACGCTCCATCCGGGCGGTTTTTTGAGCTACATGCCGGATGAGCGGAACCTTCGATCCCTCTGAAACAATCACAAAAAAAAAAGCACGTTTGACAAAGTTCAAAACCATCAAATCTAAGATAATGATAACAAAAAAAAAAAAAAATGAATAAACAAAAGCATATACATAAATGTGGATATGTAGATAGTTCTAGATATATAAAATAAAAAAACCGCAACAACTCCACTAAAAAACAGCAAAACAATTAATTCCCCAAATTAGTAATATATAAGTTATTGTTGTTATAGATATGTATATATACATATATATATATATTTTGTGGATGAGTGGGTAGAGGAAAAAAAAAAATTTTTTTTTTATTACCGTCAAAATACAAATACGTAAATAAGTCACATTTTTCTTTGAGGTGCTTCATTCTATGTCTGATAAAACTTGGTCTGTACACTTTATATTACTTCTTTTTAGTTTGACCCCAACACAATTTTTCCCAGCTACGCATCATCAGTGTAGCACCTTACCCTCTTTTTATCCTCCATCTGGTATATGGCAGCTTTAGGTATATTGTACCGCGCCGGCAGCAAGTCAATAAGCTGTACTGCGACGTTTCCCTGAATATCAATAGAGTTTTGCTTCAACTCCTCTGAAGACCTCACGCCAGCCCCACATGAAAACATTTTCTTACACTCCCGCGAAAAGTCTACAAGGTTTAAACCAAAAAGGTCCAAACCTCGCACAGAAGTAGTCATCTTCCGTCCTTTGCGTTGCGACACCTCAATGACAACGATACGCTCAATCGCCTTCTTTGCTCCACTGCCCTTAACAAGACGCTCTAACCGCTCACGCTCAGTCAGTGCTCGTCGCTTGCGGCCACGTTCCTCGGCCTCAGCCAATTCCTTTGCATGCTCAAGAAGCCATGGGCGACACTGCTCGTACATGCCGCTGTACTCACACATCTCAGCGGGGAAGGTGCAGATGGGGCAATAAAGCACCTCCACGGGGTCGTTTTTGGAGGCAACGACATCGTCCCCCACAGTGGCCGCCTTCGCTCCCTCTGTCTCCTGCTCAACACCAACTGCCTCTGCAGCGTCCAGTAATCCCTGAGCAGGAGCGGCCGGCAAGTCTGTCTGCTGCCCCTTCTTTTTGCCGCAGGCGTTGTGGCGGAGGAGCTTGTTGCCGTGGTACTCCTTCTTCTTCTTTGCCACAGACTTCTCGTTGATGGAACCCGTCTCTGAGTGGGTTGCTGACTCCGCGCTCACCTGATCACCAGCAGCACCCGCCTCATCCAACACGTCCATCTCCACATCCACCTTGTGAGCTGTGGATGGTTTGTTCTTTTTGTTTCTACCCATTTGCCACAATAGCGACTAAAATAATAGCTGCACACACCTCCACCTCCTTTCACTATGCTTTAAATTTTATAATTCAAACAAAAAAAAAAAAAAAAAGAAAAAAAGAAAAAAACGGGCCAATTAACAAACATACAACGTCACGTTTTTACTGGTACCTAAACACCTCTCCTTTTAATTCAGCAAGATTTCGGTAGTAGACAAATACCAATGTGAATGAAAAAATCAATAAATTTTTGACAACTACTATCATACAACAATAAAAAAAAATTTTTTCTTAGAATACAATAAAACACATACAAAAACTATTTTCTTATATACGTTTCTTTTGAAAAAAAAAAACAAAAAATGAAAACAAAGATAAACACACACACACACGCATACACACACATAAATACACATAAATATAAAAATATGAAGAAAGGTCTGGCTCCTTTCCTCAACCAGCAGTAGATTTTTTGACATGGTAACTGCAAGTACTGGCACATTCTCCGCAGCTTTCGTTGGTGACTACGGTTGCGCAGAATGCGCTAGCGGTGGTAACTGTTGATCTGCCTCAGAAAAAGCTACTGATGGTTGCGTATCCCCTTCAGACAAACCAGTTTTCTTCGAGATGGGTACACCTACCACTGAAGCTATTAAAGGCAGCTGTGGCACCGTCGAGTTTTTGTTAATCCTAAGAATGGTCCGAGATTCATCACTACATGCAGCTTTTATATTCTCTGCTAAACGTAAACGCAGAACAGTCTTTTTTTTGCTACCGGTGCCAGCACTAGTACTGTTATTATTGCTGTTTTCCTTGGCGTCCCTGCTACTACTGTTGTCTGTCTTGTCCTTAATGCTCTTCCTTTTGGCAGAACCTTCGCAAATAATTGGAGTCAACTTCCGAACGCCGCACTCAATCTGAGAAAGAACATTACGAAACTCACTTTCATTCCTCTTTATAGCCTCCAGCGCAGAATCAATTATGTCTTGGCGACTTCCTCTAATGGCAGAGATCACCTCCTCCTTTGGCATTCCCAATCGCTTTTGGAGATCGCGAAGCTCGTTCCACATGTTGTTCAGTTCCCCAACGGCAGGCTCCTGGAGAGTCACAAGCCCCCCCGCCTTTCCTGCAACCGCCGCGCCGGTAGCCACAGGGCCCTCAGCAATGACATCAGCACTTTGCCTCTCCCCGGAGCTGCGCTGCAGATATCGTCCCTGCTCCGCCAAAAGAGTCACCTCGCTGCGCAATGCGCGGTCCAAAACTTCAATTTGCTGTTGAATAATGTTAACATCGCGTTGAGAGGTAAAGACGGTGCACGCATCAGACCACAGTTTCTTCATAGCAACAGCTATCGCGGCATGCATCTCAGTGCGGTAGGCCGTCAAAGGCTTCAGTCGCTCCAGCAGGTCACTATGAGAAGCCCTTACAGCATTTTCCATCAACAAACGCAACTGCATAGCACTGCGCTCCGCAATACTGGAAAACCCTTGAAACTCCCCACGTAGCCTAGAATGTTCCTCCTTTAGTGTCTCTAGCAATTTATTATTAACAATCCAATCATTGCGGAGACTATCCAACGCATCCACTCTGACCCGCAACTTGTGTGTATGACTCTCAACAATGCGACCAAGCTCGGCATATACATCGTCAATGCGCATACTCATATGAGAAAATTTCTGTTGAGTAGACAAATCAGCGTCTCCCTGTTGTGCACGAACAATTTGCCAACTCTCCTGAACCTTCCCCTTCAAATCATTAAGCTCCGCCCGCAAGGTGCTGTTGACTGTCTCTGCTAGCTGGCGCTGAGACGCCAAGTCGGAAAAAACCTGTTGGTGCTCCAGTTGATGAGCCTCTTTATACATCTGCAGCTGTGAACAGACATTCTTGATGTCACCCGCCAAAGTGCTGTGGAGCCCCTGTAGGGCATCCCGCGTTGCAGTGTCGTGTGTGCACAGAGACTGCTGAATGGCAGCAACATCACGCGCCACCGATTCATAAACGGACCTTACATTTGCTTGCATTTGTTGGTCCAACCTAAGAAGTCCTGCCTCAGCTGACTGGATAGAAGACTGAAGCCCAGCAAAAAGTGTGTCAGAGAGTGTTTTCATTTCGCCCAAAAGTGATTTCTGCAGATCTGCCAAAGCAGTCTTGAACGCAGAGTCCAAAGCGTCAATGCGTTGACGGGCACTCATAAGTTCACTGTTAACGTGCTGTTCCATACACGAGAGGTTATTCCGCAAACTCTGCTCAACAAACTTCAACGAAGAGCCTTGCGACTGCAACGCTGACTCCGCATTACGCAATGAAGTCAACAACGAGCTCTCAGTTGTCTGCATCCGCTGGTGACACCCCAATATATCACCTCCAAGCCTTTGCTCTAACGCCTTTATAGCGCCTTGCATTCTTTCCTCAATCACCTGCGCGGCAGAAGCCTGGCGAAGAAAGGCACCTTGCAGTGCGTCTAATTTTGTGTTTTGACTCTCCACGGCTGCGTCCAAACGAGCGGAAAATGCGCCTTCCCCTTTCTGACGCAGTTCACTGGTCGAGACGTATTCTTCCAATGTCTTGAGACGCTGCAAAACTAGCGTCATCGTTGACTCACTCCTTCGAAGAAGTTCTTCCATTGAGGCAACACGGTTGCTCAGTGACTGATAGGCGTCCATCCAGGCTTACAAAAGATCCTGGTATGTCCCGTCCTTTACAGTAAATAAAACGGTCAAAAGTGACCTATTTTTCCGGAAGTAACTCAAAAAACTGTGTCTCGCAAAATTAAAATGAATAAGACCCACTTATATGTAAAAAAAAAAAAAAAAAAAAAACACCCTCAAACCTAAATCAAAGCTTTATAATATCTTTTCTCTGCTCTCCTCCTTCCCTCCTCCCTTCTCACTTTTTCAATAGACACGGATAGATACACCTACAAAAAAAAATAAAATAAAATAAATTACATATATATATATATAGCACTAATACGGAGATATATCTAAATGTTCCATAAAAAAAAAAAAAAATAAATAAATAACGAATACATATGTGTTACACCCTTTTTAACACTTTTGACAGGTTTAAAATCCATGGTGACGGCACAGCAATTTGCCCATTAATCGTTATACTTAACTGTTTTTTTTTTTTTTTATATATTAGTAAAAACATATATATGCTCTTATTGTTTTTTTTTTTTTTTTTCTTTGCTCTTCAACCAATACTTACGCCACTGTCTTTCAAAATATTATTATTAGTGTTGACTCTTTACTTAATTAGGGCACAAAAAACCAAAAACAAAGGTCTAGACAGCCTCAATGCGCAGTTTCTTCACTACTGAATCACCGCCCAGAGAGGGAGCAGCGCAGAGAAAAGGCGGCTGAGTAGTGAGTGTTAACGGCCCCAGCGAACGCGTCACATAATCAACGTAGTACGTTCGCTGCAACATCTCATGTAGGCGCTGACTGTGTCTTCGCATGTATGCCAAAAGAGCCTCCAAAATATTTCGTATAGCCGGCATAGACACCAACGCGGAAAAGTGGTACGCCGCCAAAAGACTGTGCACTACAAGGCTCGCCACACCACAATGACGCGCGTTTGTAACCCACTCACGCGTAAACTGCAGAAGCCGCAGAAGCTGTTCCTCATCAAGAACAGGAATGATTGAACAGCGTATCGACTCCTCACAGCCCTGTGGGTCCTTTGCAGACCACCTCATAATTACCTGGCGCAAGTTCCGCGGGTGATTCAACCTTAGCGCAAGCAAAAAGGCCTCAGTGTACTTGCCCCTGCGCATAGCGTTGGCAAGCTCCTGTTCCTTTAAAATAATATCATGACGCTCCCCGCGGACCCGCTCAGCCTCCTCAGAGGTGTAGTCTTCCGTGCCCACAATTACACCATCTGCAGATCCAGAAATAAAAAGCACAGCTTCATTTTCTCTCTCCACAACACTCAAGACCCATATTTTGTCCTCGTGTGTTTCCCCAGACCACACAACCTCCGATGCAGCAATTGCCCAAACACGCAGAACGCCCTCGGCGCTTCCCGTCACAAGTTGCGTTCCCCCATTAAAAAAAGCCACCTGCAACACAGGTGAGCGGTCCACCTGAAACGTTTTCACACAAGTCAACGAAACAAGTGACCACAAACGAACACTTCCATCGTTAGACGCTGAAGCCAGAACGCGGTCAGCCGGAGAAAAGGCAAGTGATGATACGGCACGGCGGTGACCCCTAAGTGATGCGTCACGAAAAATTTTCTTCCCCGTAATATTCCATAAATTTATATTTTTGTCCTTTCCAGCCGTAGCCAAGTATTGATCATTAGGAGAAACTGCAGCAGTGTAAATTAAACCATCATGAGCGGCATTAACACCAGAACGGTGTGCAAATGTTATGGGATTAGCTGCGCTCTCCGTCGCTTCGTTTAGTAACAAAGGAACAACATGCTTTCCCACATCCCAAAGCCGCAGATTCTCGTCTGCTCCAACGGAAAAAAGCAGAATATAACCGTCTGACTGCTTTGCATTAAAAAGAATGGAGGTTATATCCAACTCATGACCCCCTTGGCCAATTGCAATGGTATTCCATGATACGGTGGACCAAAAGCGAACTTCCTCATCTTTTCCTGCCGTGGCAATCAGACGACCGTCAGCAGAAACTGCGCATGTCAACACAATCTCCTTATGCCCACGAAGTGTCTGTTGCGAAAGACAACCACTTGATGAATAACACCTTACTTCCTTGCTATTGGTTACAACTACGCGCTGAAACTTAAATCCTGGTGGAAACAGCTTAAGATCCAACACCTGATCCAAAAAACCTACAAGTGTCATAGAAACCTGGTAACATGTTCCTTCCACGTTAGGAACAAGAACAGTGACATTAAAAGAGGCATCGGCGGCATACAAAGAAGAAACACTTTTATCGTCGTCAACAAACCCGTACAAAGGCTCTGTCTCTCGCAAGCCTTTAGGACTCTGAGCCACCAACAGGCTTCGAATTGCCAACTCCTCGTCCGATGTGTCGCCTGTCGTACTCGAAGTAAACCCACGCAGTCTCCGCAGAAGCCGCAATGGCCCCGTGACGCTGGCCCTATACGTTGAAACCGTCCCGTCTAACGCGCCAACGTGAATACAAAATGGTGACTCAAATACTGCACATGAAACATGTTCCTTAACAACAACACCACGCACCTCTTGTAATTCAGAAACAGCTAAAGTGCAGATGGCAAGTTTACGATCTCGTCCAATGGAAAACAGATGCTCCTTGTCTGGTGCCAAGCACAACGCTTCCACAGCTGACACGTGAGGGCGGCCAGAAGCAACCACTTTTTTTGTGACAAAGTCGAATACTGTTACATAACCCTCAAAACTGCCAATGCATATATATTTTTCCAAAGGATCGACGTACATAGAGTGCACAACACTAGTGAATGGGATATGTAGGTTGTGTGTCAAATGGTGGTTAAACACGTCCCATATCTTAACCCCACCATCTGTTGAACCAGAAACAAGATAACGACCGTTGTAGGTAAACTGAACAACGGCAATGGCCTGCTGCGCCGCTGTCCAGCTGCGCAGTAGAGTAAGCGTGTACGATGGTAGAACTTCACCGTAATCATCATGCGATGCAGCATGCATTTGAGGCTCCACTGCTTCTTTTGTTTCACCAACAAGGTCAAGTCGCAGGACATACACCTGCAACGCCCGAGTACCTACAGCAATGTAACTGCCCGCAGGCACAGTCGCGTTAGGGACCGCGTTAAGCAAATTTTCGTTCGTCTCTCTCTTTTGCGTCTCTGCATTTTCGCACGTTATATTTTCCGCGTTGACAACCCGTTCTGCCAAATGTGTGATAGACACCGCGTCAACGCGGAGGATAACGTCCTCTAAAGGTAACACGTATGATGAAATCAAGGCACCTGAACCGGCATCCAGCACATTTACAGTATCCCCACAGGCCATTACAAGACACTCTCGACGTGCAACATGGAACAAAGATGGTAAAGAAGACAAAGGTAAAGACGAAAAACCTTGCGCTGAGGGCAGCGGCAAGAGAAGAGATGCTATGTTTCCACCGCTGTATAATGGGACCTGTGACCACCTTGTCCTAAAACAGTTCTTTCCCTCCATGTAAAAATCCAATGCTTAAAAACAAAAGCAACTATATATATATATATATATATATTAATTCGTATCGCTATGTTTATTTATTGAGTTATTGACTTATTAATTTACTCCGTTTTTGCTTTCTTCTCTGACTTTTTTTTTTTAGTTTCTTTACCTCTTTTTACTTTTTGCACACCAGCGCATATATTACAAAGCCAGTGTAAAAAAATGAATAATAATAACAATAATAATATTAATAACAATAATAAAAACCGCTACGGAAACAAGACAAACAAAAACAAATAAATAAATAATAGGCAAACTCAGTGATAGCTTTTTTAGAACATTGTCCTTGTTTTCACTCATTTAGCCATTCATCTTCAGCACCATCATCCACCCCACTCACAAGACCCGGCACAAGTTCGTCAATCTGCGAAAGATTCACAACTCCTGCACCTCGCCCCCTCAACGCCCGCGCAACAGCGTCCTGTACTGTCGCATGTTCTTTTATAGGCTCGTGGCGTCGCCTCTTGACAGCACGCAGCCCCTCAGACTTCTCAATCTCCTCCTTTGTGCGCGCCCTGCCAAGAGACCAGGCGTCCCCATAAAGCTCCTCGCCCACCTTATGGCGTCGCAGCCTCTCCTCGTTGTCAAGCACAAGGTACACATCTAGATCGGTGATATCCTCTAAGGCAGGGTCCTGCAGCAAAATAAACTCCCATGGCAAGGCATGGCGTCTCTCGCCGTCATAAAGCACACTCAATATTGACTCCTTAAGAGTTCCATCATTTGTTGTGCTTGTGGACACTTGTGGAGAGCCTGGTTCGTGACCGTCACCCACATCAGCAAAGTCAAAATCACGACAAAGACCTAAAATATTGGGATCATGTGTCATAAGTTTCTGGTAGTACGCTGTCATCTGATGCTCGGGCATCTCTAGTTGAGTTGGCAAAGGCATCTGCGATGATTTGTCAAGCAACTGTAAAGCAACCTCCGAGTCTCCACCCTCCCGTTTCACTAAAATTTTCGCCTCTTCACGTAACAGACTCTCTCGCACTTTGTCTGCGTCCATAGGCCTGGTATTTGGAAGACCAAGAATTTGTAATTGCTTCTGTGGAGAAAGCAACAGTAAATCCAAGTTTTCCTCTCCAGGGGTAATATTTTCCATTTCGCAATGACGCTGGATAAATGTGCGCCACTTTTCACAGCGTTCAGGCGTAGGAGGTGCAGAGACCTTTGCCTCTGCAACAAGTTCGTAATACGTTTCAGAAAGTTTGCGTATGTCAACATTTAAATCTTCATTAGTGGAAAGCATGCTAGATTTACTAAAAGAAGGGGGAAGCGAAGCGTCGGTTTTTCTGTATTCGTCTATACTTTGCAGTTTTGCAGCATCTGTAACAGCAAACTCATCAAGTCGCCTTGCAATTGTTCCAGCTGTAAGACGGACAAAACCACAAACCTCATCTGGTGACCGTGGAATGTTAAACATATAGCAAGCAACAAGAAGAGCCGCAACACAAACGCCCATTGGGCGCCTACCGCAAGAAATCCAGTCGTCTTGCATTGCTCGCAAAACCTTTAGTGCACACACAACAATGGGGCCAGTCATATTACCCAAATTCATCTGCTCAGCAAAGCGATGTACCATGCACGAAGGATCAACAACAGGAACCTTTATGTTAGTCGCCTCACAAATCTGCCGCATGTACGAAAAAATTTCGTACTGACTTTCACCAGATGCTTCCGCAAAGTCGTATATCATATGCGAGGTCCTTTCTCTACGACAAACAGCATATAGCGCGGCGCACAAAATCGAGGATCTTGCGCCAGATATTGCGTTTAACTGAACTGCCAGCTTGTACACAGAAAGCGCCATCTCTACCATGTCGTCGCTAATATCCAGCTGGCGCGCTATTGTCACCATCCCCCGTCGTGCAGCCTCAACTGATGGACGCGCGGAGGGCATCCGGGCGCCAATGACACCACGCGAGGGTCGCAGGTGGCCGAGCGCACGCAGCGCCCGCCCACCCAACTTATCCCCGTGTCCAAAGGCCGGATCAAGCTCAAACTGCTGGTCCTGCACAATGTCACCGCAAAGAGTGCATGTAATCGTCCCCCGCACACGGTCGGAGTATTGTGCAGAAACAGGATGTGAGCATGATGCCATGCCAAAAGCTATCACTCAACCTGTTAACAGCAACTACAAAACAATAAGCTTTCATAAACAAATATACAAACATGTAAACAAAGAAAAAAAAAAAGTACATTTAAAAAAATATATATATAGTTATTTTTTTTTTTGTATATTTATACACAACTTGCCTTTTAACAACTTCATAACCTCCATAAATAAATACATATATATATATATATATATATATTTACCAAAAACCAGCAAACTAATAATAATAATAAAAATAACAGCAAAATTCCCATTTTACAAGCATCACCTAGACGATATACCACCAGGTGCAATAAAAGCTTGAAACACAAAACGGTATCGACCTCTCAACTCACGCTCAACTATTCGCTGGGCCCTAAAACAAATTGCCTCCAATTTGGAATAAAATGTGAACATGTAAGCAGGTCGGTCAAAAAAAACTTCGGTAATTACCTCGGTGGTACCGGAGTCCTTTCTTGTCCAACCGATGATACGATACCGCATTTGATGTGGAATCTCGTGAGGCAAAACCTCAAAAAAGCACTGGCGCAAAAGCTCTGTAACACGATCAACAGGACTAGTATCTGTGGACTCGTTGCGAAAAAATTCCCACTTGCCTGGCGTTGCATAGCGACAAAGAAAGTCCTTAAGCTCCACAAGACCAAAGCCCCCTTTCACGCTGGTCTCATAAGTTGTCGCAACGGGCAGACATAGCGACTCAAAATCTGTGCGCATCGAAAAATACAACTCGCGTTGTCTGGGGGTTTGCACTTTATCCATCATAGTGATAACCACAACAACAGGCATATCGCGCAAAGAAGCACGCTGCAGCACTTCACGAGCAACCGCCTTTTGCTCGGGCTCAACAAAACCGAGACCAGCCGGTAACGTCAGCAACACAAGGTCAGTCAACATCAGTGCATCCCACGCCCGCGCAGACAGCGCAGCGTGTCGCCGACGATCCTTTGCACTGTTGATAAGAACAACACCTGGCGTATCCATCAGTACCAGCTGCGTATTGTGGACTGTCACTACACCCTTGAGACAGTCTTTAGTGCTACCGCTGCGATTGCTCACGGCCCCAATATGGGTCAGCGACAGTGCGTTGAGCAGCGATGTCTTTCCAGAGTTCTGCGGGCCCACTAACACCGCCTTGAGCACATGGGCGTCAGGCGGCTGGGCGACGTCACGGTGCGAATTGTCCTGCACCCCAGCCAGCAGCCCTGCCCAGCGCGCCGTGTCACGAAGAGGAAAGGCCTCCTCTACTGGTGTGTAGCGACGCTCCTTGTATATGCGGGTGAAGCGGCGAGCCACGGCATCCACCTTCTCCTCCTCGTTTTCCGACAACAACGAAACAACGCGTTGCTCCCATCGTCGTCGGCTATGAAGTGAGTGAAGACGTGGGAATGCTCGTAGAAACATGCCACCTGACAATTAAACTCCGCAACAGAAAAAAAATAAAATAAAATAAAATAAAACTATAATAAAATTAACCCTTCCCACCACCACCAAGAAAAAAAAAAAAAAAGATATATAGAAGGATAGATAAACAAATACAAAAAATGATAACTATATCAGAACAACAACACCAAAAAAAAAAAAAAAAAAAAAAAAAAAAAAAAAAAAAAAAAAAAAAAAAATTTAAAAAAAAAAATTTAAAAAAAAAAAAAAAA
>JAWVMR010000342.1:0-10146 GCA_036321205.1 Trypanosoma caninum | reverse complement strand
CAGACAACTTCCACTTGGAGCTGTCAGGCTTTTCAAATGTAGACATGTCTATGTTTACCTGTAATAATTCCAATTCTTAGGAAAATGTATTTTAAAAATCTCCTGTATCCTTTTTATTTTAACAAGTAGCAAAAAAAAAAAAAAAAAAAAAAAAAAAAAAAAAAAAAAAAAAAAAAAAAAAAAAAAAAAAAAAAAAAAAAAAATAAAAAAAAAAAAAAAAAAAACATCTCAGCAAAATTTTAGGTTAATTAGTCAAAACAAAACAAAAATATATGCTTTTCATTTACTTTACTTCACCCAATTTAGAAACATTCTAAGCATATTTTTCCTTTGTTAGTGCTAAGCTATGACGAAAAAAGTCAAAAAATGCCATTGTAAGAGCTGCATTCGGTGTGGCAAACGCAGCTCGGCTACTCACTCCACGCCACAACGCAAAAAAACCTTCCTCTCGTATGACAGTTCTCAGTCCATCAAAAAAACCGTTGTAGCAATAGCAAAACCCGTTTACTGAAGTGGGCTTTCCGCACACCAAAAGAACACTCCGCTGTACCTGCAATCGAGTCTTTATGAACTCCAAAGGATTTGTCAGAATTGAGGCAGCAAGATTTCCAAAACCTCCAGCGCAAAGAGTAGAGGTAAAAAGATCTAATGACAGAGTGTTAAAAAAAAAAGATCGCAAAGATTCGTAAAAAGCAAAATAAACAGCTGAATATGGTCCAAACGACATAATTGTCGATCCGTAACCTTTGTACAATCCCCGCAAACCCTCATATCGTGCAATAGTGGAAAAGGCGTTCCAACTTCCAGTATACCTTCCTGGTTGTGACGGAGGCTGTGACTGCAAACGCTCCTTAGTCACGTCAATTGGTACCCAAAAAATGCAACTCACCGCTTCTGCAAGCAGCCCGCAGAGCAAATGCAAAGACCACAGCGGCACTGCAGCAGTGAGAAATCCACCCTCGCGCTGTTTTTGTAAAAAATCACTGGCCCATGTGTACGTGGTGAGATAAAGAGCCACCCCAGGTGCCGCACCAAGAGTGGCGACGGAAATTCCCCTGTAAAAACCCGCAGCGCCCTCGCGTCTCCAAACTGACCTCGCGGCGCCTCGAAAGCCCCGTGTTGCCGCACTGCCACACATGTTATCGGTCACGTCTCGAATCCCAGAAAAGCCGGTGAACGCCACTGTTTTTACGGTGTCGAGGGGGTGGCAAACAAGGCGAGCTACCATTCCCGAGGCAGCAGCACACAGCAAATCTGCATACATAATTCGCTTCACCACTACAAACCACCTCTTTTAGGCTCCTCGGTGTTTGTCGGTCGGTTAAAAACTGCTTTTTTCCAGTCCCTGCCTACCATTTTTACAGCAAAACACAAAACACAGTGTACACAAAAATAAAAATAAAAAAATAAATACTCTTTTTTTTTTAAAAAAAAAAAAAGAAAAAGAAAAAACAGCAAAAAAAAAAAATAATAATAATAATAAAATAATAAAATAATAAAATAAAATTAAAAAGGCACGCAACAAAAATAAATAATTATTTGCATTTTTTTTCCATATGTGCACAAAAACAAAGCTTAAAAAAAAAAATATATAAAAACATATTATTGCTTTCATTATCTCAGACCTTTTCTCATATTTGTTTACCTTATATTACTTTTCTTAACTAAATAAATAAATATATATATATAACATTTTTTCTTTTGGGGTGGCGCTGTATACGTTTATAAGACTTGAAATTATAAAGCAATTTTTTTTTTTCCCCTTTCCTCTTGCAGTTGTGTGCGTGTGTATTTTTACGTGTTTGTCCGTGCAATCCTTCAATTTTTTTTTTATTTTACTTTTACCACACTTAATTGGCTAACCAAACGAACAAATTAACCCCCCAAAACAACGGCAGCAAAAGGACTTGCACACAAACACATAACGAACCCCCCAACCCCCACCCCCCCCCAAAAAAAAAAAAAAAAAAAAAAAAAAAAAAAAAAAAAAAAAAAAAAAAAAAAAAAAAAAAAAAAAAAAACACAAAATTAAATAAAATAATGTACTTAAAAAAAAAAAAATGCAAGGCGCTTAATAAAACAGTAAAAAAAAAAAAAAAAAAACATAAAAGCAGAAATGCAGAAATGCAGAAATGCAGAAATGCATATAAGTTAGAGTAATTAGGCCTTTCTCAAATTCCCACCTCCACCACACCCCCACAAAAAAAAATATATACATATATATATATATTTATTTTTTGTACATATGCACAACAAAAAAAAACACAAAAATTAAAACTAAACAAACAAACACATAATGATAATAACAAACACAAAACAAAATTAAAGAATTTGCAAAAACAAATAAATATAAAATTGTCCAAGTAAGTCGCCAAAAATAATAATAATAGTAAAACAACAACAAAAGTCACAAAAAAAAAAAAAAAAAAAGTAAAAAACAACAACAAAAAAGTGTAAAACAAAAAACCAACTAAAAAGGACCACGACAAAAATGGTCAATTCTCCCAAAATCAAAATAACCCTTTCTCAAAAAAAAAGAAAAAAAAACACCCGTTTTCTCCCGCACAATAATTTTTACACGCACACAGAAACACACATCCTTTTTTCGCATCACACCTCATCCTTATTTCCCCACTCTTTCTTTTTTTTTTTTTACAAACAACACAGCTATAAAGATAAAGATAATATATATATATATATATATATATTATCTTTATCTTACTTTTTCGCATTTATAAAATACCAAAAATTTATAATTGATAATTTATTCATTTTTTTTTTTTTTTTTTGCTTGTTTGTTTATTGTTGTTATTTTTTATTTTTATTTTTATTCTGAGAGGGTTGAAAAGACGGTTATAGTTCTTTTTTTCTTTCTCCCCTCCCCCAATTTCGCCATAATGTAGACACAAAAGTAACTATCAAATAATGCGTGTATATACTAGCAACACAAGTCTAAACAACAGTAACAGATTGCAACTAATAATAATAATAAACTACAACACAAACTGCTACATTTTAATGTTTCTTTTTGCTATCAACTGTTTTATTTATTGTTGCATTTTTTGTTCTTGTTGTTCTTTGCTTTTCTAGACATTTTTCTTTGTTTTCTTTTTTTTTTTCCAAAAAAAAGAGAAAATCCGTAGTTTTCCGCAATAATAAGATTAATTTTTTTAAAGATAAAAAACTGATCACCTTATTATCTCAAAACCCTTATTAACAATTATATATATATATATATATATATACTCGTCCATTTACTTATTTAGCAAAATAAGTAACAACTCGCAGGTCTCGTAATCTGTTTTGTTTTTGTTTTTTACTTGTATTTTTTTTTTTTTATAAATTAAAAAAATTTTTTTTTCTGTTTTTTTTTCCTTTTTACTTTTTTTTTTATTAATAAAGTGCCAGTATAGGCAAATTTGAATACAAACACATAAGGCACAAATTTAAAAAATGCTATCTATATATATATATCTATATATACAACACTATGTATAATCCTTACAAAAAAAAAAAAAAAAAAAAAAAAAAAAAAACGTTAAGACCCTACACAAGAGTTATTTCTTATCGTTTTTTTTTTTTTTTTAATTTTCCGTGATTTTTGGTTTATTCTGTTCTTTTCCCTAAATCATACATTTTTTTTGCAGCATCTTTTTTCCTTCCAACATTCTCACATACACACACAGTCTACATACCTATATCACATACAAATAACCGTGTAAATACATTTCCCCTAAAGCAAATAATAATTAAAATAGCAAGATATACATATATATATCCTTTTTTTTTTCCTCCAAATACCCCCAATCAAGACCGAAAAAAAAAAGAAAAAATCACCTTCTGTCCTCTACATTTTATTCAATCATCAATATTTACAACACCCTGCCCAGCACACACACACACACAGACACAAACACACATTATTTGCAAAAACGTATCTTCCCGTTTTTACAACACTCAAAAAAAAAAAAAAAAAAGAAAAAAAAGAAAAGAAAAGAAAAAAAAAAAGAAAAAAAAAAAAGAATTTTTGCTTGTTTAACGGCGCTGTGGCTGTGGCTGTGGCTGCGAAAAAATTAGCTGTGCGCCTGCGGGAAACTTTGTTGTTCCCATCGCATACTGTGTTGCTCCATCTGGAGAGCGATAAAACATCATGGGCTGCTGCCCCTGTCCAGGCACAAAACCAGCTACATAGTGACCCTGCATGGGCTGCTGGGCGTAGTAAGGGCTGCCCTGCACTCCACCCATTATAATCGGCATTGGCTGAGACAAACTTGGGTGGCGATGCTGCTGTGGCTGGATAAGCTTTTTCTGCAGTTGTTGTGTCTGCATTTTTGGCATGGTTACCGCCCAGGGCATCGGCATAGGCTGCTGCTGCGGAATGTGGTGGGGCTGCTGCAGCGTGGAAAGATGCGGTGACGTGCGCGTTCCGGAAACTACGATTGTCTGCGGTGCTCCACTCCCCTGTGAGGGCACAGAAAGTTGTGGCTGTTGCTGTTCTTGCTGTGGCTGCTGCGCCTGTGCTTGTGAACGTGCCATCTTCTGTTGCACCTGAAGCAGTAGCTGAGACTCCAACGCAGCGGCATCAATAGGTTTATTTTTCGGCACTTCCAAAATTGGTTGCTGAGTTACTTTTTGGCCACTCAAAAGAATTTGCTCTAACTCCTGTGCATTCCATGCCCGAACCTGGGTGTTGTTCGACAACGTGTTCAATGACTGTGGCGTGGATGCTATTGCTGTTGTTGCTGCCGTTGACACAGTTGGTGGCATCGCTGACAATGACACTGTTGGCTGCTGCGCCCCTGGGGCGGGTACGCCCGAGGGCAAGAACCTTTGCAAGGACCCCACAGCCACGTTCTGAGAAGCAGTAGCGGTGGCGGTGGCAGTGGCAGTAGCAGTAGCAGTAACAGTTTCGACATTGCTGGTAGCAGGCGTTGGTGGAAGTCCAGATGAGTTATTTGCATCCAGGTTGTTCCATACAACGTCACTTGTTGGCATTAAGTTCTGCATTGACCATTGATCATGTGTGAGGAGTTCCCCAACTGCATGCGCAGAGAACCCACCGAGGCGATTCACTTCTGCTGAAAAAGAAATGGCTGGGGCTTGATTTCCAGATTCTGCGCCGGAAAAAAAACGAGACTTGGTAGCCTTCCTCCCCCCGTCCTCGCACATTGCAATGCTCGTCATCAAGCGCTCAATTTCCTCATCCTCGTTAAGCTTAGACTCCTCCTTCGCGGCCGCTGGCGCCTGTTGCTTCCTTTCAGCTTTTGATTCGTCATTAAGAGAAACAGCTCCATCGCTCCTTTCTTGTTCCTTTGCCATTGTCTCCTGCAGCGCCTGTTTCTTAATCGCATTGCGTTCAAGCTCATATTTATAACCCTCTTCAAAAGCCTCTTGATCTCTGCTACCCCTCCAACTGCGCGATGGTGGGGCGAATCGCTCACTGTTGGGCGCGCGGCGACTACCCGCACCGCCTTTTCCTTCCCCGCCCTTACGCCCAGCCGCCTCGGTGCGGGGTAGATCCTGCGCAATCGCATCAGCAAGAAACTGCTCCTCTTCAATCACGTCAAACTTTTGTAACGCACCAGCGGTAAGAGTGTACTCATGAGGTTTGGGAGCCAAAGAAATCAGCTCTTCACGCGTGTATCTGATATTGACACTCATTACTGTTTATTAAATTCTTTTCACTTCTTTATTTTTATTAGTTGTTATATTTTTGCTGTTATGTTTCTCTATACCTTTTTTAAATTTCTTTTATTCTTATTGCCCTGCTCACTGTGCCTACTACTACTACAAATTAAAAAAATAAAATAAAAATAAAAATATGCTAAAATAACATATATAGATGTATATATTATTATTACTATTATTATGATTATTATTAAACACACATACGTAAAGTAAAAAATAAAGAAATAATTTGATGGATAAACAGATATCCCTAATTAATTCTTGTTTTTCTTCAAATAACTTTGGACACTGGTGACGTTGTGAGCTATGTTATCGTGCTGCCGGTATTTATTTTTCCCTGAATATGGACGAAATCAAACGCCTGCAGACCCACTACGCAGAAAGTAATAGTGTGAATACCCTTCACAAAGTGTTTTTTTTTTTTTTTGTAAACACCTCCCTGACAACCTACGTATCGACTAACAGACATAATTGATGGGCGCCGTGCTTGTCACCAGTCACCGATGCAAATATGGTGTTTGTTTTTTGGGTAGAATACTTTTTTTTTTTCTTTTTTTCACAACCCCTAGCAGCAGGTCAGATGATAAAAGTACTGCCTAAAATACCAAAATGCCTTATTTTCTGTGTGCTTTAGATACGTTCGTTTTTACCCTCTCATTTTTTTTTTTTTTTTTTTTTCTTGCTTTTTCACGCACATATATATATATATATATATATCCTCCTCCTCCTCCTCAAAGTTCAATAGGACGGTCAGCAGTCCCAAGGTGCTTGTCTAGGTCCATATCCATTTCGCCCACCTCCGTCATCTTACTGGTTTGACATCCATCAACAACAGTGTTGCTTTTTTCAACTGCCGATAAAGAACCAGAAAAAATATGACCACGCACCTCTTCATTTCTGCCTCTATCATCATCATCATCCAAAAGAACACCACGCCTATCACTAAGTACTCTATGAGAGACCCAACAAAATGACGCAGCCCTTACACTATTTGTCACCCCCTCCTCCCCTTCCCCAATTTTTGGCATTTGTTTTTTCATCGTCCGCTCACTCATTAGCCGCAAGTAAAGTGGGCAATCCTCACCTGTCTCTTGCAGGTAGCGCCATAAGACGGTGTCAACAATTATATCATGAGGACGAATTTCTGCATCGCACAAAGGACAATTCCAATAACATCCTTTATGACAGCTAAGCAAAAACGACTGGCAATCAAAGCACTGAAGATGTCGGCAGCGAGCTCCACGAATAGGAACGCGAATACGTGTTTGCAAAATGGGGCATTTACTTGTAATCACCGGGTCGTCCACCTCAACATCACTAGAAAGAAAATCCTCATCTTCCACAACCTTTCGGTAAAACTCATAAACTGATACATCATGTTCTGTTCCTACTGAATCAGCAAGAGGTTTTACCAAGTCACTTACAGCCTCTTCTGGCGCTACTGGCTGCACAATCATCAGCTCAGCCTGACAAGAGTAATCCCTTAAAAATATATTAATATGCAGCTTTTGAAGAACACTACTTCGACTAAGGTACTGAGTAATATCTAATGGAAGAAATGTTTTCGCCACCTCCACCCGACGTTCGGGCCACGAACGCCTCCAAGATGTCAAAACACACTGTTCGTTAACGTATATCACAATTTCCTTCGCTGTTGGCCACCGCGCCGGAGTTGCGGAATTAATAAACGGCGCAAGTTGCACGCGAAGACGTCGGGAAACAACGGCATCCATAAATTGCATAGGTATCTCAAACCTTAGCGGAATGTTTCCGAATCGCAATGGAAACCGCTTAACTAAATGCAGTACACGACTTAAGGGAGAACTTGCACTATTCACCAATAATAACTCCTTATTCAAATTAGAATCCCCAGAAGATGTTACAGACAATGGCGATGGCCCAACAACAACAGCCCCATCACAAACCGAGCTGGCTGAATCCTGTAAATGTTCCTTATCACAAAAACTCTGCGACCGAGACGCGCGCAAAAGTCCAAGACCAGCAATAAAAGGTTGTGGAATTTGCTTATGAATCCCAGGCCTTGTCACTTGCCGTCCTGCTGGCCTAGCTAACATGGCACACTGTGACCAATTTTGTTCATCAGCCTTGGCCGTGGAAACACCCTTAAGAGAAACGCTTCCCTGTCCGAACTCTAACAATTTTAGTGCGTCCGCCGCCGCTTGTGCCAACTCCGTTTTGCGCCCACGAACAAGCAGCCCTGCCGCAATTCTCAGCTCCCCGTGGCTCTCCAAAATATCCCTGAGCTCCATAACCAATTTATGCAGGTCCTTCGCAAGGAAATGGCGATGCAGTCCCCCTTCAAGAGCCACACGTTTAAAGTCATTCATGTTCAATGGCACCGGCATCACGCGCTCGTATAACCGCTTCCATTCTCCGACAGAAAGTCCACCACTTCTTCTCTCGCCGCTGTTGTTAATCTTGCCATCGACACTATCATTATTATTAGTACAATCAGCCTCATCCCGGTTGACACTGCTATTTCTGCTAAAAGACAAGGAATCCAAACATAGTCTTTTTCTCAATGTCGGAACGTCAATGACACTGGGGCTACGCGAACGGGATTCTCTACGCAGCGCATCCATTTTTTTTTCACGCATACAGTTCTACTACTTTCTGTGTTTTTATGTTTATAAACCTAAAGTAAAAAAGCAGAAACACACACACAATGCGTTCATCAATAGCAAAAAATTTCAACAAATATACACTTATATATATATATATATATATGTGTGCGTGTATATATACAGACACACAAATCTGTATATAATAATAATTGCTTTTTCAAGTATCAACCCCCTAATTATAAAAACAAAAAAACGGAACAATAGCAAAAGTGAACATACAAAAGCAACAGAATCAGAAAAACAAACAGGCAGCAACCCATATTACAATGCCAAGTCTGAATAATGAAAAAAAAAAAAAAAAAAGACGTTCCTGTACTTTTCCACTGTCACCATCCACAAGCAATAATAATAAACCTTTTCTAAATAGAAAAAAATCAAACAACGTGTACATCTATATAATTTTATACCTTACATTGTTTCACCAGAACTACATAAGCAAGCAATTACAGCAGCAAATAACAAATTACTAAAGAACAAGTCAAAAAAAAAAAAAAAAAAAAAAAAAAAACATTTCAATGTTTTTTCATATTTTCCTGCGCGTAAGTAAATAATTTTTCCACATGTCTTTCTCTCATTTTTTTTTTCCTTTTTTTTTTTTTTTTTTTATTTGTGTGCGTGTATGTAAGAAGCATTCATTATTTTTTCCATTTTGTCTCTTCCACGCACGCACAAATTACACATGTATGTATTGTTCTTATCTCAATTAATGTAAAACACGCCATCCTTAATTGTTTCCTCATTTATACATAGCAATAGACATTGACTTCTCTTGTTACATTTCCCCTTTTTAGACATATATATATATATATATATATATATGAACCTTCATCACCGTTCCCCCAAAAAATAATAATAATAATAATGAAACTAAAATAAATAAATAAAAGAATCAAAGGCCGTGCTCACAAATAGCAAAAAAAAAAAAAAAAAAAAAAACTGAGAAAACTAACGTAAGTATATATATATATATAAAGGCGCACAAATAATACCCTCTATAAAATTTACTGTAAGCACGACACAAAACACCAAAAATTTCATTTTTTTCAAATGTTCTTCTGCAAAACACACATTCTCTGTTACAACCTAGTAACAGCACAATACAAAAAAAAAAAAAAAAAAAAAAAAAAAAACATCTTTTGTTAATAAACCAAAAACTCCTTTAAAAGAAAAATAACAACAACAAAGGATAATATAGCTTTATCCCCTACCTTTCACCCCTTTTACCCCTTTTGTCTTATATACTCGCTCTCTCAAACAAAACAAACAAAAAAAAAAACGCAACTTAACTTTTTTAAAGTAAGTAGGAATATATATTTTACCAACGGCAATAATAAAAAAAAAAAAGAAACATACTAATAAATCACCGTTTTGCTTTTTTTCATCCTCTATTTGTTTTGCTTTTATAACTATTATTAATTTTACTTTTATTTATTTATTTGTTTTTTTTTTTTTTTTTTTTAAGTGAGGGGAAAAAAAAAAGGTATTTTCACTTCTTATATATCCATCCACTAATTAAAGTAAAACTGCAACTGCTAACCCTAACAACAATAAAAATAACAAAAATAATGACACAAACAAAAAAATTGCCAAGCAAAAACTCTGTAACAACAAAAACAAAAATGCTATAATAATTTTTCAACGCATGCTCCCACATCTATACATTGCATATATAAATATATATATATATATATATATATATATATACTCGACCGCACAAACCCCCTAAAACAAAAAAAAAAAAAGAAAAAACGTTTTAGCACACGCAAAAATACTAAAACCACAACAACAAAAAAATAAAAATAAAATACTCTTC
>JAWVMR010000338.1:0-24026 GCA_036321205.1 Trypanosoma caninum | reverse complement strand
AAAAAAAAAAAAAAAAAACAAAGGAGTTTTAAGGTTTAAAGTATACATATATATATTTGTATATAATATATCAACTAATAAGTAAAAAATCAACAACAACAACAACAAAAAAAAAACACTTGGAATACAAGTAATAAAACGGTAAGAGGTAGTGTGCAGACGCTCCGAGGTTAAATGAGCTTTACAAACACTGTTTCGTGTAGTAATTGCTTGGGCACTGACCACTTGCGTCGTGACTGTCCATTGGTGCGGTGTTTCACATGCGGATTGTTAGGGCATTTTAGGGATGATTGCCCCAAGGAGAAGAAACGATTGTCAATAGAAGAAAACGTTGAGGTGTCTGTCTGTAGAAGTTGCGGTTCTTCAAGGCATGTGCAAGCTAGCTGTCCCTTTCGCTTTGAATCTATGGAGTGTTTTCAGTGCCATCAGAGGGGCCACATGATGCCCACGTGTCCCCAAACTCGTTGTTTTAACTGTGGAAGCTATGGTCATAGCTCTCAAATATGTCACAGCAGACCGCTTTGTTTTCATTGCTCTGTTGCAGGCCATCGATCCACTGATTGTCCTATGAAGCAAAAGGGACGCGTTTGCTATAGGTGTAAGGAACCAGGTCACGAGATGGCCGAGTGCACTCAGTCTGCGGTTTGCTACATGTGTAATCAATCAGGGCATTTTATTGCTCAATGTCCTGAAGCTGTCTGCAGTCTTTGTAACAAACGGGGCCATATGGCTAGCTCCTGTTTAAAGTCACGCTGTCTTAGCTGCAGCGGTAACCATGCCGCGGGGAGCTGTGGGCAAAGCACCAGCGGAGTTGGCTGCGTGGTTGATGAGGGGCTGGTGACAGAGGCTGTGCTTTCCCCTACGCTTTCCAACTTCAGTGAAGAAGGGCGCGAGGAAAATCCTGTGCCGAGTTCGCCACGCCCGTCACACGTCGATGCAGTTCCGGCGTTTGTACCAAGTACCTCGGAGCGCGATGGTCGTGTCGCTGTCATTGTTGACGGCGGCTATTTTGAGCGTATTTTAAGAGGTTTTGAGCAGCATGATGAGGAGCAGTATAAGCGTACAGTGGATGTCTTACGCTACACGCTAGACTTTATTGGGGATATTTTTCAGAAAGAGCCTTTTGCATTTTGGTTTGACATTGATCCAGCTGCTTTTACAGAGTATATTGAAAGCTCTATGCCTTTACCACACAGGGAAAAGGCATTTCGTGAGACCCAGCTCAGAAAACGGCTGTTGTTGGATGAGATGAATGGTGGCCGAAAACTTGGCAACGTTGTCTCCAGACTTATCGGGCGCATGAAGCGGCAGAAGGGTTACACCCGAGACGGACCTAGATACGTATGGGTTCAGGCTGGTGTTGATGTTGCCCTGGCGTCATGCGTTATTGAGTTGTTTCTTCATCGCCAGTTTGAGCAGGTGGTGTTACTCTGCGGTGACGCTGACCTGTATCCTGCAATTCAGTACTGTCACACCCAGCGGCGCACTCTTCCAGCACTGGCCGGGTCGAACCCAGTGCGCATGTGTGGGACGTCAATTTCTATGTCAAGGGTATATGGGAAGGACCAGGACCTCAGTGATTTTCTTCCACGGATTCTCTTGGATTTGCCGCGCCACACGGAAGGAAGAAGAGAAATTGCTTTTCCAACATATTCTGTTTTTTTGGGAGAGGAGAAACAGCAGGTATGAGAAAACTTGGACTAAGGGGAAACCAGGGCGGTGTGTGTGTGTGTGTTGTAATATAATCGTATTTTGTGTTTAGAGCTTTATTATGTATGATATGTTAACGTGTGCTTATGCAATGTTACCTGAAATATTGCTTTTTTTTTCCTCATATATACATTACGTTGTGTGACAGGGTGTCTTAAAATAGGTAACATTTTTTTTTTTTTTTTGTGGGCTGCGACCTAAAAGTCGGGTTGGTGTAATTATTGCGAAAATTAAAGATATATATATATATATATATATATATATATATATATATATACATGTGTACAAACGTTTTTTTTTTTTTACGTTTGAGTGAGTATGGGAAAAAGGAAAAACCCTGATGAACAGCAGTTTGGCTATGTCTAAACATACGGCAACTACTGATGTTCCGGTAAGTTACTATGAGACGTGTAGGCGCATTGAGCACCTTGTCTCTCTTGGAATGCCGCAGGTTACTCCTTACACAGAGCACAATGGGCCACGTGTCATGACGTTGCCAGAAAAAAGGAGTGAGCTTGAGGTTGAAAGTTTTGTCTTTTCAGAGGCTCCTGGAGTCTCTTGTTTGAAAAATCAATCATTAAATGTCTCGTATAGTGTTGCTACGGGGAAGCAACAATCTTCTTTAACACAAACGAAAGAAGAGGAAAGTAGCTTTAATATTGAAGATGCCTATGCGGCGCTTATTCAACGCTTGGAGCAACAACTGGACGAGGAGAAAGAACAAGAGACTTCCAAGACTTTTTTGGATTCTTTTTAGTTTTGTATTAGTTTATGCACTTAACAACTAAAATTTTTGTGCTTTGGGTCTAATATATATATATATATATATATATATGTACAACTTAATCTATCTTTTTAAATGCTGTAACTTTTTTTTTGTTTTTTTAAGTTATTTTTTTTTGGTAAAAACACGCAGATGTGTATCTATATAGTTATCTATATTAGGAAAGGGTGGTGGTGGTGTTTTTCTGTTGTCGTTATTGTTGTTATTGTTGTTCTTAAACTTTTTTTTTTTTGATAAGAAGAAGTTTTATTATTATTATTATTATTATTATTTTTTTTTTTGTGTGTGTGTTGCTTTAAAAACCAAAGTGGCAATAAGGTATTTCACCAGGTTGAATTGTGTGGGTGGAGGAAAATGAGTCAGGGAGATGACGAAGAGTGTCCAGAGCTTGTTAGCGCAAAGGTTCCGGTGACGATATTGACTGGGTTCCTTGGTAGCGGAAAGACGACGCTGCTCCATTATGTACTTTCAGCGGAGCATCATCTTTGCATTGCTGTCATTGTAAACGAGTTTGAGTTTGGCAAGACGATTGAGAAGGGTCTCACTCTCAAGAGCTCGCAGAAGCCGGACGACGAGTGGGTGGAGTTGAACAACGGCTGCATGTGCTGCACTGCTCAGTCGCAAACGGTGAAGGCGCTGGAGAGTCTCATGGCGCGCAGGGGGACTTTTGACCTGGTGCTGGTGGAGACCTCAGGCCTCGCCGACCCCGCCCCTGTCGCTGCCACTTTTTGGCAGGACGACGCGGTGTGCGGGTCGCTCTATCTCTCCGGCATTCTTGCCCTTGTTGACGGGAAGAACATATGCAGGTACCTGGAGGACCCTGATGTCGCCACAACGGCGGCCCGGCAGATTCTCGCGGCTGACTGTGTTGTTCTCAATAAATGCGACATCGCAACGGAGGTGGAGCAGAGCCGCGCGCTGGAGGAGGTGAGGCGCATTAACCCAACTGTGCAGGTTGTCCGCTCCTCGCACTCCCAACTGGAGAACCTGCGAGAGCTCTTGTTTTTGAACACCACACGACGTCTTACAGAACTTGAGCACATTCACCGTGGTGGCCTCTCTAGCATTACTGCCGTTTCCCTGGAGTTTTTTGAACAGCCCAATTTTTTAGTAGTTTGTGATGTGAGCGACGTGGATTTGATTTGCAGGGACATGTTATACAAGGAACACGACCCGCCTTTTGAAGTTGTGCGTTGCAAGGCGGCACTGTGGATGAAAAAGAACAATCAGTACTCTCTTCTTCAGCTACAAACTATTGGGGAGCTTTTTGATGTAACGCCAATGGAAGGCCAAACTCTTCCGTTAGGCTGTTCGCGTGCACTTATTCTTGGACGTCAGCTTGACAAGGAGGTTTTGCAGAACGTATTTACACGCCACATGCATCGGGATGTAGACAGGTAGTGTGATGCTTGAGCCACATACCAGGTTTAATGGTTTGTATGTTATAATGATGATGGCGGAATTTGATTGACGGGGCGCAGGGAGAAATGAGTTGCGGGTGAGTTGATTTTGTTTGGTAAATTATAGCAATAGAGCTGTTGATATTTAATGGTGGATATTGTTGTTTATTGTTTTATTGTTTACTTTGTGTCTAGTGGCTATCTTATGCTTAGCATGTGTATACCCATATACATTCATGCACCAATATATATATATATATATATACTTGCGTAGGGTTTATTTGTTTTTAAAGCCTTGCCAGTGGTTAGTAAGACGATAAAATCAACTAATATATCTAAATAAATAAATATAGATATAATATACACACATAAATATATACATATTTTGTTTTGCATGGAGGAAAAGTTTTTAAAAACACGTGCCGAGCGGGAGTTGGCTAGGCAGCAGAAGTCTGTTACTTCTCTTTGCGTTGCCGTGGATAAACAGGAGTTTGAGATTCAAGCAAGAGAGTTTGAGCAGAGAGTAAGGCATCTTATCACCACAGGTGACACAAGCGGTGCGCAGAAGGAAGTAGATTATTTTAAGTCGCTAGTCCAGGAGGCTACAAGCAATGGCGTCTTGACAAATTACGAGATGGCCAAGTCTAACGCGACGATTTCGCGGTTTCAGGGGTTGATTGACGCCGGGCGCGACGTTGTGGGCAAGGCGAAAACGTTTAAATTTTCCGCCAAACCAAAAGTAAACGGCGCCGTCCCCACCGCCACAGTTGACTGTTGCCCGGTTGTGGTGTCGTCGCCGCAGCAGGGGGCGGGTGAGCTGATCAACGCGACAAACGTTTACGGGTATGCTAGTGACCGGCCTGTTTTTATTGGCTTGACAAAGGCAGTATTTTTGCGTGAGTGTGAGAGGTGCGAGATTATGATTCTCCCTGTTGCAGGTTCAGTGTTTATTTCTGACTGCGTGAATTGCACAGTTTACGTTGCGTGTCACCAACTTAGGATGAAGAATTGCACGGATGTTAATGTCTATGTGTGGTGCTCGTCAAGGCCCATTATTGAGTGTTGCAAAGGAATGCGGTTTGGCCCGTACACCTGCTGGAAAGGACTTCTTGACTCGCATGTGGAGGGGCACCACTACGCCACGCACGAGGAGTGGGTGGAACGTCTTTGGGGGCAGCCGATTAATGAGCAAACCAAGAGCTCATATAAAACAGTTGATGATTTTCAGTGGCTTAGAAAAACACCAAGCCCGCACTGGAGAGAAATTCCACCTGAAGAGTGGAGTATAAACACTCTCCCTTTGGCTTAAGGAGTTTCTTCTGTTGTGTAAGCTTTCTATATTTGGAGATAATTTTTTTTTTTTTTTTGTTTATTTATTTTTGTTCTGTGCAAGTTTTGGGGACAGACTTTAGCCGCGACACGGTGGTGGCATCATTATACGTAATTGTACAGAGCTATATATACATACATATATAGATATATGTTTAAATGGATAGATAAATATGGTTTAAAAAAGGACAATTGCACCAACAACAAAGTGCACACACACACAAAACAAAAAAAAAAAAAGAAAAAAAGTAATGTACAAGATATATATATATAGATATAGATATATATAGATGTATATGAGCTGTCTAAATTTTTTTTTTTTTTTTTTTTTTTTTTGTGTTGTTTATTAAAAAAAAAAAAAAAAAAAAAAAAAAAAAAGGAAAGTAGTTAGCTCAATGCAACATATGTCATATCTGTGGTTGCTTTTGTTGGTGCTCCTGTTGCCAGATCTTTATAATTATTATTTTGTGGTTAACGCAAGTGAGTCTGCGATGCTAGAAAAGGTTACAGTATTGGTTCGAAACGGGGCTCGTGGCTTGTCAAGCCTTACTGAAGGAAAGGTGAGTTGTGATACATGCGAGTTGTCTTTTGAAGGGGGGGAGATGTCTTTTCAACTTGGAAAGTTTTTAATGACTCTATATGGCGCCACACTGGGGCTTGGTGATTATTTTAATCTGACAACCACTTCTTTTTACGCGGCACAAACACACAGAACAATTGTTACCTGTCAAAACATCATAATGGGCATGTTTTCTTCCGCCTTACCGCTTGTAAAGTATATACCAGAAGTAAGCGATGAGGTGCTGGCTGTAACAAAGAGCTGGCCGTCGTGGATTATGCGGGACTTGTGGAGAGCGAAGTTACACGTTGATGATGCGTGGGCATTGAAAAAGCTTGGCGGGGAGGAGAATCTTTCGCTACTTTCCCGGTTTTTCCTTCATGGGGGTCATTGGTCCTGCGGAAGCTCACCTTCACTGTGTGCGCTTTACGTCTACGATAGCTGGTGCGTGAATGCGTCTAAAGGTCACAAAGACCCGGCGTTGCAGCCGTTACTGAATATTACGGAAACAATTAGTCGGCGATTTCTTTGGCGTCTTTATGGTGTGGATGTTGCGGATGAAAACAATCGAAATATGGGGCCATTGGCGGGAGCATTTTTTCGAAAGATGACGGCTGATTTTCTTTCTAACAAAACTGCTGTGCGACTCTCCGTTAATGTTGCCTCATTGCCAGTAGTGTTTGCGGCTTTTAGCGGATTGGGTATCTTTGACGCAGAGAACACGCTGGATGAGAGTTCTGTGCACGTGCCGCAGTTTGCTGATGCGCTCGCATTTGAGTACAGTACCACGGCGGTCCAGCAGCGGCATGTGCAGGTGTACCACCTTGCATCGATTGTGGCGGCTAGTGAGAGAGGAAAGAAGAATGGAGGGGGAGACGGCTCTGCGTACACGAAAAAACTTTTGGACGTGAAGTGCATGGATGCCAAGGGGACCATCTACATGTCTAGCACGGTTGCCTACGGCTGCGTGGTGGAGGATATGCAGCGTTATCTTGACTCACTTGGTGCCGCCGACGGTCAGTGCCATGTGCCCGACCTGGACCTCCGCAGCGCCGGCTGCGACCGCGAGGGCCCACCCCCAGAGGCCTCCTTGTGTTACATGTACCGCGCAAAATGTCCTAGGGCGCAGTGTGGGTCTGCTGTGGGAGCAGTTGCTGATTTGTCTCGTGGTCTAGAGTGTAGGAGTGTATCGCCAAGGAGAAATCTTCAATATGTTGCTGCCACAATTATTGGTGTTGGTCTGCCGTGTATGCTCGTTGGTGGCGTTGTTGGATTTTATTGCTTTGATGAAATTCGACGACTAGTTTGGTGTAAATGAGATTTTTTTGAGTAAAAGGGCTGTGGTAGTATATATATACTACTATGATGTTGTCTACACACGCGGTTATCACATTATATTGTTATCTTTTTCTTGTATTTATTTATTTGTATATGTGCACATATCTTTGCGAGGTTTTTTTTTTTTTTGTTTTGCTTTGCATGTGTGCAGAAAAACAACTGGCAAAAGGAAGAAGGGCTCTGTCTGGCGTGCAACGCAATGAATTTGCATGCACAGAGAGTAGAGCGGAACCGGGACGAGGTGCGAAAATTGTCGCAAAAGATGGGAAATCGTTTTTGTTTTGACTGTGGTGCTAGGGGTCCATTATATGTCGTGAGTAATTTTTGTATTTTTGTTTGCTCAACTTGTGCGGCGTTGCATCGTTCACTTCAGCACAGGGTGAAGGGGATTTCCATGACGGAGTTCACTAACGAAGATGTGGCTGAGCTGGCCATTGGGGGCAATGACAGGGCAGATGTTGTGTGGCTATCGAAGTACAAGAAGGAGAGGCCACGGAACGGTAACGATAATGCTGTCAGGCGCTTTATTATGGCTACGTTTGAAAATATGGAATTCACAGCTCGTGACGAGTTGGAAAAATTAAAAATGGAAATGCTGCATGCTCGTGACGCTAAAGCGCCGCGCAGTTTTTTGTCACACGAGCCTACGTCTCTACCACCACCACCACCACCACCATTACAACGACAACAACTACAACCAGCAACAGCTATTGCAACAGCGGCGGTCGATATGTTTGGCCAGCAGGCGCCGCTGTCGGCGTTACGGCCCGCCCCAGTCGCAACCACCGCTGCGCCAAAGACCGAAGATGTGTTTGATGACCTTTTTAGTGCAGCCACCCCACCTGCTGCTCCGGGGACTTGTGGTTTGAATAGCAGCTTGTTAGTCGCTGATCTTTTTCGCACTGATGATACGTATGGAAAGTTGCCGTTACACGATTCGGTAATGCAGGGCTCTGTGGAGGGTGCCGTTGGTCAACGTTCATCAACTCAGTCGCACGGCTCTGTGGATTTTTTGGGCGCGAATCAAAGGGTGTGTGGCCCCACGTCAAATGTTGATTTTTTTTTTCCACAGACCACCTCACAGGAGTCGTGTTCTTTTTTTTTTCCTGGGGCTTCTGGAGGTGGCCCCCAGTCAAGTTGATGGAGATAGGTCCGTTCAGAATCAGTGTTTTCTGGGGTTTGCCACGCTGTCAATAGTCTATGGCAATACATTTTTTTTTTTTTTAGATATCTTTAATTAGTTGTTGTAGAGCTTTTGGCGTTTTATAGGAGCTTGTAACAGAACCAATTAGAGACAGAGGAATGCGGCTGTATGCTATATTTAAACCCTTTGATTCATTTTTTGTTATTTGGCGACGTAGATCATGGTGTGCGGTCTTTAGTATTATTAACCCGACTTTTTAGAAGATGATTGTTTTTTCATTTATTTATTTATTTTTTTTTGTGTTTGTGTGTGTATATGTATGTGTTGTTTTAAAATAGTTTTAAATGCTAACCTGCAAGCCGGCTGTGAGACTTGGGGGTGGGCGCTGTTTTTTGATAGGACACGTGCAGGTTAAGTGCAGAGTAATGAAGAATTTGCTCCTGAAACTCATGTGTTTGTTTTTATTTTTATTGTTTCAATTTAAAAACATTGCAAACCACATACGCATATATATATATAATTGTTGACGAGTTTGGTTTTGGTTGTGCGTTTATAGACACTGTCAAGCTGTTTGATAACTTTAAATAGCGGGGAACAAGAGTTTTTGTTGGTGTAGCTAAAATATATATATTAGTAAAGAGTTGTTAGTTAGCTCAGAGGCTGTAGGCGTGTGTTTTGTTCGTGATGGAAAGAAAGGCGAGTGCGGTTCCATGGACGTATAAGGCGTTTCTTCAGTACGTTTGCGTCAAATCAGTTTTTAGCCGTGTATCCTCGTTGCATTTCTTTGGCCGCGGGGCCGCGTTGCAAGGACAGCAGCCACCTGCGCCAAATCTTCTTTTTTCGCGGGCGTCTGATGGCGCTCAACGTGCTCTTTGGCTTCTTCACCGACCCGGTTCTGTGCTGGGGCTTGTGGTCAGCCCTCGACGGCCGGACGTTTTTCGCGGCGTTTCCCACGAGCTTACGTCGTCGCGGGCCACACAGGCGAATGCCCGTGTACTGCGACACCTGCGGTCTCTTCCGTTTCAGGTGGCGGGTGATGGACCGGGACAGCCGCCTATTGTGGTCCACAAAAACCACCTGATTGGTTGCTGTCTCAATGGCAGCGCCGCCCCGCTTTACGCACACACGGTAGATGAGCTGGCGCGACTGAGGCTGACGGCGCTGAAAACACTGTCGCCCGAAAACGCTTTTGTGTGTGCGAGTTACTGTGAGTGGGATGACTGGCGCGAGGTGTCGAGGGAGCCTGGCTGGTCGTGGCACTGGGCTGACGAACAAGTTGCAAACAGTATTATAACTGGTCAAATTTCTTTTGACCAACTTCAAAGCTTAGCTTTTGAAGTCTCATAGAAAGGAAAGTATGACAATGGCAACATATATATATATATAAATATGTTTAATTGTTTGTATACGTGTATGAACCAATTTATGTTTTATACATTCCAAGCACATAGATTTATGGGATGAGTGCATGTTCACCAGAGCAAAATGAAATACACCCACAAAAAAAAAAAAAAAAAAAAAAGATTAAACATAGAACTGAGTTTTTTAGAGACACTTTTTTTTTTTTTTTTGGTTGTTGTTGGACGTGATGGTGGATGTGTGGGTGGGCAGGATAAATGCACATTATTACAGATATGTGTTTTGCCATTTATACATATATAGAAAGTGAGAAACAAAGTGCTCCAAAAACCAAAAAAGAAAAAAGAAATATGCTGACCGATGTTGCAACAAGGGATAGGGGCATTGTGATATTTTGATGGTTTGCCACTTTTGTATCTTTGTTACTTAAAAGGTGTGCAGAGATTTGTATTTGTATCCTTTTTTTTTTTTTTTTGTTGTTGACCGTTTATTTTATATTTTATTATTTTTATTGCTATTTCGATTTGATTTTTAACATTAGGAGCAATACTAAAATTTTAGTTGCTTTTTTTTTTTTTTTTTTTTTAGAAGGAAAAGAAAAAAACAACAACAACAACAACAACAACAAAAAAAAAAAAAAATAACTGTGGTATGTTTCACTCAACTGCAAGTCGTTTGTCGTTTACCGGGCGTGTTTTTATGGACGTAGCCATTGGCTCTTCTTCTCCCAAAAGAATTCACTATGAACTTTTTGCTCGCAAATGCCCGATAGCAGTGGAAAACTTTGTAAAGCTATGCACCGGTGAGAATGTTGTGCGGCCCGTGCCCAGCACCAGTGGGTTGGGCGACCCATCGTTTGGGGACCAGTTTCTTCCCCAGCTGACGTACAGGAACTCCACATTCCATCGCGTGCAGAGAGGATACCTCATTCAGGGAGGGGACATCGTGAGCGGCAGAGGGACGGAGCAGTTGTCCATTTACGGTGAGACATTTGACGCACCAGACGAGGTGAACATTTCGGTGTTTGATCAACGCGGTCTTGTAGGCACTGCTGTCAGTGCACCACACCTTAATGGTTCGCAGTTTTTTATTCTCACCGCAAAGCAGGCGCTTTATCTGAATGGCATCTGTATTTGTTTTGGCCGCGTTATAAATGGCTTTGATGTTGTTGAAGAAATAGAACGCGTGCCGCTAGATCCTTCTGGGTTTCCTTCATATAGGATCACTATTGTTGATTCTGGGACTTTAAGGTGAGTCACACCCTTTTTTTTTTTTTTTTTTTTGATAAATGTGTTTTTACCGCATGATTTTGAGACGTATAATATTATCAAAATAATTGAGGAACACAACCAGATTTATCTCTATCCGTATTGGGGTGTATAGACACATCTGTTTATTGTTGTGTGTTTTTGGCTGTTTATAGTATATTTTGTTTGGTGGCATGGGCTTGTTGGTGTTTTTTTTTCCTTTGAAAGAACTGAGAGTTTCTGGCAAAAGGTGGGTCAGAGGAAAGCAAAAAAAAAAAAAAAAAAAAAAAAAAAAAAAAAAAAAAAANAAAAAAAAAAAAAAAAAAAAAAAAAAAAAAAAAAAAAAAAAAAAAAAAAAAAAAAAAAAAAAAGGGAAAAAAAAAAAAAAAAAAAAAAAAAAAAAAAAAAAAAAAAGAAAATAAGAAAAGAAAAAAAAAAGAAAAAAATAATAAGAAGACGGATAGAAAAACGAGATGGACTGCGCAAGGGTTACGATGAAGTACTCACCTGGAGTACTTGTTGGCAATTGGTATGAAGACATGTGTGTGCATGAGGACAAGCTGGGTATTTACAAGACGATGTTTCAAACAGAGGACTCTTACAAACTACAGAAGGATACGCTTTTGCGTCTGAGTGAGACCGTATCTTTGGACGAGATAAAAGATTTTGTTTTGACAGGACGGCCACTGCAGCTGGTGAATGTGGCCACCGGTGCGGCGCTGGCTTTAGACACCATGCCGCAAATGTCTCCGAAACCAAATGAGTTTTTGGTAACTTCCACTGAGAGTCCCGGGCCGCAGATCCGCTCTACGTGGGTTATTCACCGAGCGAGAGATGAGAATAACACATCATACACGCAGCAGCTAAAGGAAGGCCATGTTTTACATTACGGTCAACATGTGTGTATCGTCAATGAAGATGCTCTTCCCACAGGTTTCTGCTACCTGCAGTCTGGGATCAAGGACACTGCCAGTTCAGGGGAGCAGCCACTTACTGCTGCAATCGGTGCCTGCAGGGATAACATCTTTGTCATTGTTAAACCAGGGGAAAAACGCGATGATATTCGTGATGGTGGTCCTGTACTTGTTGGGGAGCCTGTTGTCTTGTATCACGCCGCCACCAACCAGCCTATTCGTTGTCTTCCAAAACGGCGACGAACATCTTTTGGATTTGAGTTTGAGATGGTGTGTTCCTTTGCGTGCGACAAATACACCAGATCGCGGTCCGCTGTAACATCGCATTCTGAGAATCTTTTTTTTTTTGGTTTTAGGGCGGCCACGTCATCGAGAGACATGGCGGTGCCAAGATTACAACGATCCGCGTCAGGGAGTTATGGTGGCCGTTCTGAGGCGATGTTGTTGTCGATGAGCCGTGGCGTGGGTTTAGACCTTTTCATGGCGAAAATACGCGAGGGCGCTCTTCGCTTTGGCGGAAGGTTGGGGTTTCGAACGTTGTCTAAGGCGTTGGGAACTGCCTGCAATGAGCAGCGTATTACTTTGCTTGATCGGCAGCAGCTTCACGATGGCCTTTCTCTCATGGGGGTTGCAGTTCAGCCAATGGAGTGTGATGTAATTTTTAAGCGTTTTGACAAAAACGGGGACGGCATCATTGTTGCTCAGGAGTTTCTTCGTGAATTGCGAGGAGAAATCTCGCCGCAGCGGCTTGCCGCCGTCATTAAGGCATTTCAGCAGCTCACCATTGAGGGTGGGGGTTCTGTTGACTTTAAGGACATGTTGAAGCTTTTCAAGCTTAATGCACCTTTTCACCCAGATGTGAGAGATGGTATTATTAGCTGTGAGGAAGTTATTTTTGATTTTGTTAACTGTTGGCCTGGAAAGAATGACACGACCACAGTGACTCTTGACGACTTTGTGGCGTATTACACGGATATTTCACCGGCTATTGAAACTGACGAGCGGTTTGTGATGATTGTGCAGCACTCCTGGGCTATACCTGAATCAAATTTGTATATGAGCGACTGGCGGCCGCGGCGATTTGTTACAGTGCTGCACTCTGACGGTAAAGCTGAGACTATTGGCATTCCTGATTCGCTTGTTATAGATCTGCGGGATGGCGCTGCCGTTCGCAGACTCCTGGTACAGCATGGGGTAAAAGACATTAAGGAAGTCCAGCTGCAGACGTAGTGCCCAAACAAACAAACAAACAAAAGTGAATTACAGCCACATATATATCCATTTGTATATATTTATTTAATGTACATACATATATATATATTTTTTGCGATGCGTCTTTGAAAGATACAAATGTTAAAGTACTGCTGTTTATATATTTGCCGTATATATATATATATATATATATATATATCTATTGTTTTTGTAAATTTTGTTTTTGTTTGTTTATATATGCATGTATACTTATTTTAAAATGAGAGGAAAGAGGAGGGGAAAGGGGGTGGCGTTGTAGAAAAATGGATGTTGTCTGTAATGGTGTGCAGTGTCGCTTGGAGGTGCAGGGGTCTGTCATCTCGTGCAGACCTTTGAATGGAACAGACGAAACAGGAGCTCATGTTTTTGCACGCGGTGAGATCTCTCAGCTTTTGCGCTCGCGGCGGGATCAGAGCTCCATGAAGGTTCTATTGGGCTCTAAAAGTCTCTTGATGCGCTTTCTTAACCCCGGCGATCGGGAAGGTTTTATTGACATGGTGCAAAATATGGAAGCTCTTACAGAAGGTAATGACCAATGGATGACGTCCACAATTTGTCAGGTAGGTGTAGATTTGGGTTTTTTTGACGAGGCGACGCTGGACTCGCTTATCAAGGAGGAGCTTTCGCGTGGTGTTGTTTTGGCCTTTGACGCCATCGGTTCACTGGTGGATCCAAAGACGTTCAGGCTCTGCCCAATAACTGACCAGCTGGAGAGTGATGTTTTTCGTCAGGTGCCATTACTTGCAAAAATATTTGAAAAAAGAGTGACTGATGAAGAGACCAGGCAGCAGTTCTGGGAGGCGGTTGTTCGAAAGTACTTCTGCTTCTCTCGCACCTTTCTTGAGGAAGATATCCTTGAGCTTGGACCTGAGAGTGCGCAGGAGTGCTCTACGGTGGCGCCGGAGAGTTTGTCTGGTATCAACACGGCGTCGGGAAGGGCGCTACCGAAGGCAAAGCCACTTGTTTCTCATGACTTGTCTAATTTGCAAGCGTCGCGGGCTGTGAAACCGCGGCGACATGCGCGTTTTTTCTCCGGACGGCCGTTGTTGTCTTGCCACCACCGGAAGATTCCGCCGCGTGTTGTTGTGCAGCCGCCACCTGCACCTGCGGAGGTTTGTCAGTCGCCACACGTCTCGCGGGTGATACCAAAAGAGAGCACCAACAGAGAGGTACTTGAATTTCTTCGCAAATTTTGGCGCGGCGACGCCAGCAGAAAGAGGGGACTACGAGCCAAATTGCAATCTGTTTTGGATATAAGCAACAGTGGCTGGCAGCGGCGGTGTGTTCTGCGGGCGGGTGAGTTTCTTGAGGAGCTTGCTTCTGGATGCGGTGATGAGGGAAAGTGCGGTTGATATATATATATATATATATTTATTTATTTATATATGTATATTTATTTATTTATATAGCAGCGGACGGAGTGTTTTATTTTTTATTGTATGTGTCTGTGGGTATGTTTTGCTTCTTTTAAACACTTTATAATTATCAATAGCTAAAAATATAATTTTAGTGTAAATGTTTTTTTTTTCTTTTCCTTTCTTTTCTTTTTTTTTTTTGCTTTTGTGAAAAATAACTAATAAAATTAAAAATGTTTTGTTCTAAGCGAAAAGAAAAAAAAAGAGAGAGAGGGGTTGGTGGGGTGGAGTGTGAGGAGGAGATGAGTGCAGTGCACTCTGCCATGTACACTCTTCTTTGGGCTTATGGCATGGCAAGTTGGTGCATGTCCTTTTACGTGCTTTTTTCTTCCGGGGAGGGTTTTCGCTGGTTTACGACGTTTCAAAACTACTTTTTAATAATGGGTGCGACTGGTGGCGTTGCAGCTGTGGCTTTTTTTGACATTCCTTCTGCCAGCGTTTTTCTCACGTTCAGTGTGTGGTCTTTCTACGCGATGTTGGTGAGTGCTCACTACTGGCGATTTAAACTTTGGAGGCGGCATGTTGTTCCTGTAAATATTCCGCTTCTTCTTCTTTTTTTGTTTGAGGCAAACAGGGCAGTGGTTTGAGCCCTACCATATTATGCATGCTGCCTGCTTTTTGTTGTTTTTGTTGTTGTTGTGTGTCGTTGTTTTATTAATAACAAGTGAACTGTATTATTAGAAAAAATAGTAATTACATGAAGGATACGGACACAGCACACAACCTTTAATGCGGCATGGTTTTTTTTTTTTTTTTCTTAGTTGCTTTTCTTGTAGGAAGAAAGTGAGGTTATAGAAAATATAAGAACTAGTGGCAGACAGAGGGAAGAGAGTGAGTGTGTTATTCTTTTTTTTTTTTTTTTTTACGGGTTTATTAAAACTAAATCGCAAGAAAAACAACAATAGCAACAACAACGACACACACAAAAAAGAAAAAAGAAAGAGTAATAAATAAATACAGAGACGAAAAAGATACGGGAGACGCGCTTTTTGTTTTTAACGGTAACAAAGTAAGAAAGCAAATAAAGCGCCTATCCTTTCCAAACAACATCAACAACAAAAAAAAGGGATAAGCTTTTGTGTGTGTGTGTGTGTATCTATATCTATCTATCTATCTATATATATATCTATCTATCTATATATATATATATATATTGCTGTTCCACTACTAGCGAAGATGAATGAGGCACGTCAGATTCAGAACATGATTGACTTCATTGAGCGCGAGGCGCAGGAGCGCGTGGAGGAGCTCGACGCAGCCGCGCAGGAGGAGTACGACGTGGAGAAAATCCGTCTGGTCGAGGCGGAGAAAAAGAAGGTTCTGGCCAGCACCGAGCAGGGGAAGAAGCAGGTGGATATCGATCACAGGGTGGCACACGCAAACTTTTTCAAGACGCAACGGCTGCGGGTGACGGAGGAGCAGTCGAAAATTGTGGAACAGCTGAGGGAAAGAACAAGGCAGAGGATAATTGCATTTGTTAGCAACTTTGAGAAATATAAGAAACTTCTTTTTAACCTGATACAACAGGCACTTCTTGCGGTGCGTACTGATGCCGTCGTTCGAACACGCAAAGAGGACGCGGCTGTGGTTAAAGAAATGATTGGGGACATAACGCAGTGGTACACGGGCGAAATGGGGTCAAAAATGGCAGTTGAGTTGAGTAACGACTATCTTGTTGGGGAAGACGCATATGGTGGTGTGATCGTGACGTCACGGGATGGTAAAATCACATGCAACTGGACACTTTTTTGCAGAATGAAAAATTGTTTTAATGATCAGCTCCCTGCATTGTGTTACTATCTTTTTAACCCCAAAGCGTCTTTTTAATTTATGGCTTTTTTCCAGTTTGTGATTTCGTGTTGTTTGCAAAGCAGCACGGAATTATGGTTTGGGGGTGGTAGCAGCAACAAGAACAACAAAAAAAAAGAAAAATGAAAAGAGAGAGAGACAAGAAGAAAATATACGTGTGGGTGTTATTATTATTATTATTATTCTTATTCTTATTTTTTGTAAATACATATGGTATTTATTTGCTTGTCTAAGTAAACGTTTTTATTTGCTTTTATTTTTAAACCATTGTGAGAGTGGACGATGTTTTTGAGTGAGAGTAATGGATTTCTTTTTTTTCTTATTATTATTATTTAACTAATGAAGTATGAGTCAACCAAAACACTTGGATGTGTCAAAACTAGAACTCCAATTGGAGGAGCTGCAGACACTTTGGCGAAAGGTGCAGAGACGCTCGCTGTCGGTGGGGTCCGCGGGACGAGGGTTGCTTTCTTTGCGCGGGTCTACAATCCAGACTGCAAACAACGTGAAGGGGACACATTGCCGGCGCTCATGCACAGTTTTGCCGCCATTCTCGCGACACTCAAAGGGCTTGTCGACCTGCGTTGGGTCCATAAAGACTTCTAGTATGATTGTTGATACCAAAACATTGCTGCCGCAACCGCGTGATCAAAGTTTGTTGTCGGTTGTTACTGATAACGTTGCTGGGGGAAGTAATACCGCCCCACCACGCGATTTTGCTGAGAACCGCCGCTCAAAAACCTTAGGCGTTGTTGATTTGCCGGGCGCGCGTGGAGGGGACAAAAAAAAAAGGGGAAAAGAGGGCGGTGGTGGTAGTGGTGGTGGTGGTGGTGGTGGTGACAGAAACTGTGGGGATCATTTGCCGGGTCAGTTGCCGAAGGGAGCAATAGCCTTTCAGCAGCAGTCCTGCAGGTCTTGTGCCAGCTGTGGTTTTGACAGGCATCGCCAGACATCACGTTTTTGTCAAAATTGTGGGGCTAGTCTTTGATACATTATATATATATATATTCTTTTTTATAGGGGTTTTGCTGTCTGCTTGGTATTGACTAATATTTTGGGGCATGTTGTGCTAGTTGGTCAGCAAGTATAAGTGCTCTGGTGTTTTTTTTTTTTTTTCTATTTTTATCTTTTGTTATATATATATATTTTTTTTTGCTTGTAGTTGATACAGCTTTTTTTTTTTTATTTTGTTTACACAAAAGTATAGAAAGGTCATCTTTTAAAAAAAAAAAAAAGAAAAAAAAAAAAACGCTACAATTTTAAGAGAATGCAGTCGCAGCAACGAGAAATTGTAAAGGACATTACAGTCGCTTTGAATCTTGAGAAAGAGCTTCAGCTTTCTCAAGCTCAGCATGGAATTGTTGTTCTTGACATTTACAGTTCCGAGTGGGGTAGTACAAAGGCTCTTTCAGAAACTTTTAGACGTTTATATTTGGATGCTGGTGGTCAGATCTATCTTCGTTTTTACTCTGTTGAGTGCAATTCGGTTTTGGAAAGTTTAAAATATCCTGATGAGCAACGTAATTTTCACAGACCTAAGAATTTGGAGCGATGCCGGGAAACCCTCCCGAGTTACTGGGAAAGTATTTTGAGCAGTCGCAGGGGGAAGTCAAAGTCATATTTTGTTTTTTATAAGGAAGGAACACACCGTGCATCTATTGAGGGCATCGATACACCAAAGATCATCAGCTACGTAAAGACTTTGTGTAGTGTGCAGAAACCGGCAAATGAGGGTACTTCGAACAATGAGTTGCTTGAGTTTTGGGAGTATTACTTCAGTTCGACAGAAAGCGAGGTCTTTTGGGAGTCATTTTTGCGCGCAATACAACATTGCTCTGGTGACCAGCGAACACTAACCAACAGGGAGGAGGCCTTTTTTGCTGACCTTGTTGAAGCAAGGGATGGCAAAGTGCGAATTGAGGCACTTGACAAATGGTTAGGGGGAACAAAAACCGTTTTGGAGGCCTTTAGAGATCTTCCTTTTATGGCAGCGAAGAAGGTTGTGGCGCCCGCTCCTGCTGCTGCCGCCACAGTGAGTGCAAATCACGGCCGATTGAATAACGCTGAGGCAGGGGATGCGTCTCCATTGGCTGCAGAAAAGCATTCTGAACAGGAGAATAAGTGGAGGTACTGCGACAATGAATTTGTGGTACATAAACGCGTTGCGGAAATGCGCTTGCAGTGCCCAAGTAATCAAAAACTTTTTCTTTTGTCACGGGAAAATGGTGAGGAGGAGGCAAAAGCGTGTATTAAAAATGCTATCAATATCCAGACTTTAAACGCATATTTAAAGAGTCAAGGCGTGCCTGATAAAGTTATTCGGGTCCTTTGTTGCGCCGCGGCAGGGAGGGTTCTTTGTGACGCTTCGCCGTACGGCAAGCTTGCACTGATTTTGCTCTTGTGCAACGGGGGACAATGCGAGGAGCTAATTGGGTTTAATGAGGACTACGTTGGTCAACTCATGGAGGGGACATTGATGTTCAGGCATCCCCCTCTTGGTTTTGCAGCTCTTTGTTTGTGTACAACAGATACAGAAGGCGATGAGGTTTTTTATTACCGCGGCGATCTGAGTAATGTGACGTACGAAGTTGATCCAAATGAGGGTGACCAGGTTGTATTGCCCCCATTCTGTTTGTTAAACTCGCAAATTAACTCGGAGGAGAGATACACGCTGAAGGTTGTTGGGCTTCCAAAAGTGATCAAACTTGCGACAATCGGTTCTGAGAATAAAAATAACGTTTTTACGTCGTGGTATACCAAATTTGACGTGAAGGAAAGGTTTAGGGACAGTATCACGTTAACATTTGTGGAAAACCTTGAAGATGAGGGTTTTCGGAAGTTTGTTAATGTATACTCTAAAGCTCTTATAGCTGAAGAAAACATGTCGAAGCTTACAACTACGGCCGATGGGTGTCCTCAGGATGCCGTTGCCCGGCCTACCGATGGGAGCACTGAGGACACCTTTGCTTCCACAAATGCCGAAGAGTATCCAAAGGAGGGTGTTGTTTCAGCTGCTGATGGGTGTCCTCAGGATGCCGTTGCCCGGCCTACCGATGGGAGCACTGAGGACACCTTTGCTTCCACAAATGCCGAAGAGTATCCAAAGGAGGGTGTTGTTTCAGCTGCTGATGGGTGTCCTCAGGATGAGTTGTGAAAAACTAATATGCATTATAATACTTTTGGCGATGAAATTGGGCGAACCGCCTCTTCATTGAAATAGAGGCTATGTAACCATAATGTAAATAGTTGGAAAAATGGTGGGCATGTTGACTTTAAGGTGTAATGGACTTGTATTTTGATGTTGCTAATAGGTTTAGTTTTTTTGCGTTTAACATTGCCGGAATTTTCATTTGTTATTGTTTTATTTTGTTCTTTGTCAGGTTGTTAGGGGCATGCGAGCTTTTTTTTTGGGTCACCGAGAATACAAAGAGGTTTTAAAGCTACAGGAAATTATTTTTAAGAGGAAAATTGACAGGCAGCTGCGCCGACTTAGAGATAGTTCAACTTTGAGCCTTGTTCCAGACGTTGTGTTTCTTGTGGAGCATTCGTCTCCAGTTTACACAATTGGTAGGCGGGACACCTCAAATGAAATTTCTGGTGGTTGCTTGGTGGAAGTGGTAAGGACGAAAAGAGGGGGAGGTGTCACTTTTCACGGGCCAGGACAATTAACAATGTATCCGGTTGCTAACATCCAGTTATTATGGAAGAACTGTATATCGTCTGACAAGCCGCGATCGCCAATAGAGTGGTATAGCTTTGTCTTGGAACAGGCAATGATGGATACTGCAAGGGAGTACAGTGTTCCCACACATCGTAAAAAAGCTGGAGTGTGGGCAGACCAGTGGCAAGGTGTGACCCCGCGCAAACTTGGGTTTGTTGGCCTGCAGCTTGGCAACTGGGTATCAATGCATGGTGCAGGGTTTAATGTATGCAACGACCTTTGTTATTTTGACGATATTATAATGTGTGAGATGCCCGGAAGCTCCGCGACGTCATTAGCTGAAGAAATGCGACTTAGATCTATTTACCGTGCTGGGCTTATTCCGAAAATAGTTGCTCCTATACTTTTTCACCATTTTTTAAAAAATCTGTGTCAGAAAAATAATTTGCTTTTTACAAGACTTGTGGATGTGTCTGAGGATCCGCACTGGCACGATCGCATCCTACAGGAGTTTTCCGGCGTTTGATTAATTGGGTGGGTCTGTTACAGGAGGTGTGTAGCCAGCTGGGAGACGCTACCTTGTATTCGAGCTGTTTTGTTTTAAATGATGGTCTTTTTTTTTTTTTTTTGTAGGTGGCGCATGTTTGTGTATGTATGCGGCGATAATGCGACTGTTAGGAGAGTGACAAAATGCTTGTTTTTATTTATTTTTGTTTGAAAAGGCCCTAAAATCAGGGTAACGTCAGATGCGGGTGCTAAATGCAGTGGTTATTTACTCCACCATCACTTGTTTTGCGATGAGCTGTGAAATTGAGATGAAGAACAGGTGCTTTGCGAGTGACGGTGGGAAGGGGATGGTGGTGGTGGTGTGGGGTGGCATAAACTATGATGACCCTGCACGATCTGGTTTATATTTGCGTGTCAGTCGTATAGATACAGGTGTGTGTTTGGGTCTCTGATGGTATTTTTATTTTTGCTTTTATTTATTTGACTTGACAACTTTGCATAAAGCCTTGATGTTGACAAGCAGTTAGGCACTCTCAGAGTGCGGTTTTTTGGGAGGCTGTGCCCGCGGGAGTTGAAGTGTTGCGGAGGTAAAGGTTTGCTGTTGGTAGATTTGTTCATTTTGCTATGGGATTTGATGCGGCAAGAGCTAAGTATCGTAATTTGTTTAAACAAAGGGTTTAGCCATGAAAAGCTTGGGAAAGATGCCATAAGTTAATACATACATACATATATATATATATATGCATTTGCTGCTTATTTATGACAGATAGTTTTTTTTATTGTTGTTTTGTTGTGCTGTTATTTTAGAGCAGGAAAGGTACGCCAATGACAACTTACCGGGATTTTAAACTGACAGATATTATGGGCTTTAATTTTGTCAATCTTGATCAATTAACTGAGACGTACAGTACCTCTTTTTATGGCGATTACTGTACTCACTGGCCAGAGTACCAGCGTATATGCGTTCATCCGACCACCGGCATTTGCATGGCATACACACTTGGGAAGGTTGAGGGAAAAGACGAGGACCTCCACGGCCACGTCTCTGCAGTTACCGTGGCACCGACGTTCCGTCGACTGGGCCTGGGGAAGGCGCTGATGAAGGAGCTCGAGGAGACGACATCGTGCGTACATGACGCGTACTTTGTGGATTTGTTTGTGCGGCGGAGCAACTTGGTAGCGCAGGAGATGTACTTTAAGTTAGGTTACATTGTATACAGGCGCGTCCTTGGCTATTACAGGGCTGACGGGCCTAAGTCGGTTTTTAAGGACGACGAGGATGCGCTGGACATGCGCAAGGCTATGCCTCGTGACAGGGAGCGAAAGATCAGCAGCGCTATTCCACTTTCAAGGCCCGTCAGACCGGAAGAGTTGGAGTGGAACTAAGGGAATAAGTGCGTTACATGCGTGCAACTACTATATATATATATATATATATATATATATATATATCACAGGTAATAATGTTAAGAATTGATCAAAGAAGCAATGAACTAATGGGGTTGATTGCGTGCCGTCTGTTGTAGATGTGTCGTGTGCCGTGTTTGGTGATGGCTGGTGTAGCACTTGCAGGCACGCAGTGTGATTGGGGAAGTAGAAATAAAATGCGAAGAGGGTTGGGGGGAGGGTTGTAAAAGGAAATGCAGGCGTGTTTGTCTAACGATAAAGGAAATAATGCAACCAGTTTTGAAAAGATGTTTGGCACTTTTTTTTTTTGGTGGTAGTTGTAAATATATATATATATATATATATTGCTTTTTGACATGCAGCCGTTACAGTAATGTTAAACTGCATGGCACACATAAAGTTGCACAGAAAAAAAAACTTTGTTGTGTAAGTTAATGCATTTTTTTGTTTTGTGATATTTTTGTTGGTGGTTTTGGCGACAGATAATTTTTCGTGTGTTTTTTAACATTGTTTTTTTTTTTTTTTTGTGTGTGTGTGTGTGTTTCTTATGGAGGTTTTTTACAAGATGGCTCACGCTTTACCCAATGTATGTATGTGGTTTTACTTTGGTTACTGCTGTCTGTTTATATATATAGATATAGGGGTGTGGTGTGGTGTGGTGTGGTGTGGTCTGTGAATAATGCCACCAAATTGGTGGTAAAGGTGAAAAATGAATTTGAACATTTTTTTAATTTTTTTTATTTTCAAGGTGCACTCAAACTTGCTGATGGTGATAGCCAGAGTAAAAAGTGTTTGCAATGGGACTAGCAGTAATTGAATCTACTGACGCACTGCCAGTGATTTATAATTGTTAAGAAAGCAGTTTGGTTTTGTTTCTCATGCTGTTATATTACAGGTTTATCTATTTATAATTCACTTATTTGAATTACACCAAATGCAATGCGAGGTAGTGTACCCGTACCAGAAAAAAAACAAGGGCTTTTATACAGCCATCCCATTAGCATATTTTGCGTACCAATATTTGTCAGCGTACAATAGCGATGTACACTAAAAAGGATATCTTTCTGGCGATGCTAGTTACTTCATTGTGGCTAAATGGGTCCAGTACTCCTAACATTGGTGGGGAATGCCATGCGCCCGCGGTTTTTTTTCATATGTAACGAAGGCTGCGAGGTGGTGCTATTTTTGAGGACTTCTACAATCACATGCTAGGCCAAGATCAGCAGGATGGTTTTCACCACGTTTCTACAGTCTGTGGTAGTGTAAAAAAACAATAATGGATACGTTTAGCATGGAGGTTACTGAAATCTTGTTGGTTTGCCGCAAAATGAACATCTAGTTTTGCACAAAATTTTGGCTGGGATGAAGGCATTTGTTTTTATTCTCTAAGACCAATATGTTGTTCCTAATGTATGGTCGTTTTTGCACCTTTTTTCTTGATCCAACGCTTTGGTGTGGCACGCAGCCTTATTTTTTGCGAGGTTATCTATTGTGATTTGTGGTTGTCCTTTTTTTTTTTTTTGGAAGCCAAAGTAGTCAAAGTGGTTGGACACATATGCGTAGTAGCGACTGTTTACATGTCAATAAGGACACCAAATACCGTTACTTTTTTGGCATAAGTCGTAAAACCTCATTCCGGCGTAAGGGTCTGGTACCAAACCGAGTGTTTGACTGTGGGGATAATTCACCACCACCACAACACACTCAGCTCGCTGTGACTAAATGACTGACTGTTGGTGCCTCCATTAAAAAAAAAAAAGTGGGGTGTGTTGGGGGGTGGTGGTTGTTGGGTGCCCGCGCTTGTTTGTAACATAGTTCTGAGCTGACAAACTGCCATTTGTTTAGCGACAAGCACCGTTGCCCTGCGACCGCCTCAGGGGACAGCGTTCATTTACGCACATCTTGTGGTTTTTGAATTAAACCGCGTGGGTGCACCGGGACTGGTGCTGGAGAAAGGCTCCTGCCGACAAATATTCTCTTTTTTGTAGAAAAGCAAAAAATAGTCGAAATGTGTAGATATGTTTTTTTGATGGGAGTAAAAACTGTTAAAAGGGCGTCTTTGTGTGTGAGGGGATGGGTGGGTATGGGGAGTGTAGAACAGTTTTGTCGTCGCGCATATGGTTTGCTTTATATATATGTGATATTTTCCAGACATTTATATATTTTTTGGTGTATTTTATTTTGTTTTTTTG
>JAWVMR010000334.1:11003-26883 GCA_036321205.1 Trypanosoma caninum | reverse complement strand
TTTTTTTTTTTTTTTTTTTTTTTTTAATTGTGTTTTTTTTTTTTTTTTTTGGTTTTTTTTTTTTTCGGTGTGCAAAAAAAAAAAAAAAAAAAAAAAAAAAAAAAAGAAACACGCATTGCAGACATCACAATAACAAACAAAACATATATATATATATATATATATTCATATAAATAGATAGATCGATAGCGATAATAATAATAATAAGTAATAATTAAAAGACACATCCAGAAAAAAAATATATATATATAAAATAAAAACAGCAAAAGAAGCTACAGCATACAGACAAAACAATAAAAACACAACAACGACAACAGCAACAAAAATTTTATTTATTTGCTTTGTTATGTTTTTACCTTTTTTTTTTTTTTTTATTATTCAACATTCCACCTTTTAAAAACATTTTGTCTCTTTTTAACTTAATAATTAATAGCGACACTAATGATAATAAACATTATAAATATAAATATAAATATAAATAGTAATAAACGACCAAAATTGCGCAAATTAATAATATATATATACATGTATATACATATATATATATATATATATATATATATATGTGTGTATGTATATATATTATCTCCCTCTGTAGACAGTTATTGTTAAAGCTGTTGCATGCAGAAAAGAAAATGTTGGATGGCGGTGCGTTGCAAATTGTCATAACGTGCCTGCCGCGGCAATAAATATGAAGTGCGTCGTTGACACATTTGTGCAAATTCACCAGGCGACAACTTCCCTGAGCCGTCAATATCAAAAATACGCACAATTTTTTCCATATCATCTTTTGTGATGTGAGGAAAATGCCCTTGGCAACTTCTTAAAACATGATAAAACTCCTCAGAGTCAAGTTCACATTCGTTAGTATTTACTAATGATAAATCAAATGTTCCTTGGTCTAGTTCCAGTTGTTTCCTTTGATGTTGATTCATATTTTGTTCAATCTCCTCTTCTGACTTTGCCCTTAATGCAAGAGTCATCACGTGATTAACCACATCATACTCAAAAATAACATCAAGTACTTTGAGAAAAGTGTCCCATGACGTAAACCCCTCCAATATTTCACCATCATGTTTATTTTTAACTCTGCCACCATTACTATTATCACTAGTGTCTATCTTCACTCTTTCCATATTTTTTTTTCGAAAGTAATAAGAGTCACTACCATCATGTACGTTGTTTTTATCCAAAAGAGATGAACAGTCCAAGTTGCAAAAAACAATTTTTCGACAGTCGTCTAAAGAAATATATCCAGTATTTTGTGGATCACACAAACCAAACTCCAATGCCCAAACCTCCTGTCGAATATTGTGAAGTAATGTATAAAGTTCATCAAATGACAATTCTTTTCCCCCTTGTGAGCCAAAAAGACGCATAGCAAGCGGAGAAGCAAGAAACTCTCGCATTGTAAATTTCGCTGTTGATTTCAGTAATTCATTAGGATCAACTGAAATAGTTTTGTTTTGTAATGTGGAAGGAGATTGCATATTGACTATCTTAACACTGGGATCTATCATCAACGCATTAAGTAAATGTCCAAATTCATTATATGAAAGAGTTTTACTTTCGTTTTGATCAAATACACAAAAAGCAACTTTCAAATGTTCACGGCGCGCAAAAAGAAGTGACAAAAATATACAAAACTCTTCATACACAATTTTATTGTCGTTGTCGACATCCATTAACTTATGAATACACTCTATACGTTGACGAACATGCAATGGAAGATGTTCATATGCATCACTAAGAAAAAGTTCCCTTTTCTCTCTATCAAGAAAACACAAACACGCAATAAAACCGGCTATGTCTAACACCTCACGTCCATCAGCGTCACGTGTCGCGTAATAATTAAAACGTTCACGTAAGTCTGTGGGAATAGAAAAGGCTAAAGGAAAGTCATTTGGTTGTCTATTATTACTGTTGGCCCATTTTATGTACGACGACTGATGCCACAACTTATACGCGGCAAAGCCACCACAGCCACTAAACAATACCCCCATCGTTGCGGCCATAGCCATTCGTCTTGTCGACATTATCTGCACTTTTATACTACTTCTCCCCCCACCACTCTTTATTTGATTTAATTTGATTTGATTTGATTTGATTTTTTTTTTTTTTTTCTTGTATCTCTCAATATTTTGTTTGTACAAATGTAGGGACCATATATCTATCTACCTATTTATCTATATATCTATATATATATATAGATAAATAGATAAATAGAGAGAAAAAGAGAGAAAGAGCCAGAGAGAAAGGTAAATATAAGTGTATGCGTATGTACTTATGTATGTACCTTAATCGCATAAATATATTATCAATAAAACAATAAATAAATAAAAATAAAAGTATTTGAAGTGAAGCCCCCCCCTCAAAAAAAAAAAAAAAAAAAAAAAAAAAAAAAAAAAAAAAAAAAAAATACACACATATAGACATATCATTATATATATGTATGTGTATATATATGTATAGACACACACAAAGACATGCACAGATATGCCTTCAAACAAGCACATATTTCTCAAAATCTTGGTTGTGTGCAATCAAGCAGTTTTTTTTTCATTATTTATAAAATGTAATTTAAAATGCTCAAGAAATTCATCTAGCGTTGTCGAAACAGTGCACATGGTCTCAACGTCAGCCGGTGAAAGAAACAAACCTGTGGAACCATCACCACGTCGACCATCCATTTCCAACACATTTGTTATGGTCTCACGCACACGCGCAATATCAGCGTTGTTAAGTTTTGGCAACACAGTTTTGATCATTACAATTCCGTCCTTAACTGCACCATACGCCATTGCATCCTCCTTACCACCCCACGCAGCGTTTGCATCCGTTGAGCCAAAGTGTAAGCCCAAAATATCCAGTAAGGCTGGCAGACGGATGTAATCAAAATACAATCTTGTGCTGAAGCGTCCAGGCCGCACAAGCGCGGGGTCAAGACATTCAGGCCTGTCTGTAATCATGACAATAATCCTACCAGGTGTGTCTACTGCGCCGTCAAGAACATTCAGCAGTCCAGACAAACTTAGCGTGTTTGACGGCTGCAAAATGTTAAGCAATGAACTCGTTTTTACGTCACTTTGTTCAGCAAAAACGCCTCTAGTGGCCCTAGCGGTAAAAGAATTTTGCGCCTCAAGAACGCCAATCAACAATTGATTCACAAGTTTCATATTATCATGGTGCAATACCTCCTTATCATCGGCAACATCGCTTTCCTCACTGTTCTCGCTGCATTTTTCGTTGCTTGTAACAACAACAACTCGCTCCTCCTCTGCAGCATCAGCCATATTTCCACCAGACAAATTTTGTGTGCAGTTTTCATATGCCTTTAGTGCCGCCGTTGCGTGTTTACGCACACGTCGCTGCCGTACACGTGAACGGACAAGTGAGCTAGACGCATCAACGTCATCTAAAAGAAAGATCACGTCCTCTATATCAAATCGTGTAACACCCGACTCCCCAACACAGTGATACTCACGACCAAGAAAAACATCGTAGAGGTCCTGATTTGTCTGTAAAAAAGAAAGGTTTACCGATATTACATGACGCTGTGTATACGCCGCAAGTGCCTTAACAAAAGATGTCTTGCCGCAACCAGACGGGCCGTAAACTAAAAAGCCAAGTTTAACGGGAAATCCCTCAGTCGCAAAACGACCCCTTTTCGCCAAAAAATCATCAAGCAACCTTAAGATTTTAGGCTTCTCTGGAAAAAATAAAGTGTCAAATGTTTTATCATTGCTCAGAGGGTAGCGCTTAAAGTGGACGGGTTTATTGTCACCATTAATCCCCAGTGGTGGCTGCATTTCAAGAAACACCCGTCCACAATTCATAACATTCGGCAAAATACTGAGATAGTAATCCAACGCAGAACGAACAAATGTTTCTATGCGCTCTGCCGCATCTGCTTTTTTGTCAGCACGTAAAACTAAAGTTCTCACAACACCTTCTAAATTACCAACAGACTCTCTTTGACGCTCGTACGTCAATTCAACACCATCATCACTAACAGGAACCCACGATCCGTTAGTTGGCACTTTAACCAACAAAAAACGCTCCAGTTCCTTTTGCGTGCGCCAGTTAACATTCTCACAATAATAACTATCATCCTCATCAACCTCAACCCTAAAAGGGGAGTCATAGCGTTCATGCCACGCGCTACGCAACGGATCAATAAGAAGAACAACGGACACTTTTCCTTCCCAAAAAGAAGCAGGAAAGGGGTTACGCCAAAAATTATGCACCAGATACACAAATATAGCGTTCTGCAAAACCGCATTACGATCCAAAACCATACCGACAGTAAGAGCTGATAAAGACACAGAAATACGCCGCTCCACAATATCCAACGACCGCCCAAAAAACCTCGTCTTAGCAAAATTAAAAACCTCTGGAACAACAACATTTAACGAACCCAAAAAAAAAACCAATAACACAAGCATAATCTCATTACTATTCAAAAAACAATATAAACCCCACCAAAACCTATAAAAACAATCAATAAAAAAATTATCAAAACCTAAAAAACTTCCTACAAAAAAATTGTTAGACAACATCACACCAAAAAACTAAAAAAATAAAAAAAAAAAAATTAAAAACAAAGACAAACACAAAAACAAAAAAAAACACTAATAATGAAAAAAACAAAACAAAACAAAAAAAAAAATAAACAAAAACAACAACTAAAAAAAAAATGCTAAAAACTATAAAAAAAAAACATACAACACATATACATATATACAAATATATATATGTCTTAAACAAACAACAACAACAACAAAAAAAAAAAAAAAAAAATAAAAAAAAGCACTAAAAAAAAAAAAAGCAAAAAAAAAATTTAAAACACTAAGCGCTGGGCGTTGCTCTCACCTTCTTGCTGCTCTTCTGCTTCTTCGCCAGGGCCTTGTTCAGACTCGGCATCACGCCGCCGCGCGACAGCGTCACATCCTTCAGCAGCGCGCCAAGGTCGTCGTCGTGGCGCACGGCAAGCGTCACCGTGCGTGGCGTCAGGCGCTTTGGCTTGTTCGACTGCTGGTTCGCTGCCTTCACGGACAGTTCCAGCAGTTCCGCCGTCAGGTACTCCAGCACGGCGGCCATGTACACGGCGCCAGACGCACCGATGCGGCGAGCGTACTGGCCGCGGCGCAGCAGCGAGCCCACGCGGCCCACAGGAAAGATCAGGCCGGCCTTTGCGGACCGGCCAACACGGGCCTTCTTGCCCGCAGCCTTCTTCATCGCCTGTCGTGGAGTAGCCATCGTAAAGTTGCAAAAAAGCAAAAAATGCTTTCTTTGTTGTTTTCATTTATATATATATATATTTTTCATATATTTTACAAAATACAAGAAGAATATGTTTTTAAAAATATTATATGTGAACTGTACGTGTGTGTGTTTTATTAGGTCGTATTTTTTTTAATAGTTTTTTATTTTTTATCTATAAAATTGTTGTATTTTTTAAAAAATGTTGATTTATTTTTTTTTCTCAAAACCGTTATGTTTTAGAAATAATATAGCGTCGTTTTCTTATGTGGGATTTAGTTGGTTCTGCTGCGTCTTGCTTATTTTTATTTCTGGAAAATCTTTCGTTTTCTGTTATATACATTGGCATGTTTTCACTTTGCTGTGTTAGTGAAAACGTTGAATGATAATCTGTCAGTTCAAACCGCTTTTTTGGTGGTGGCACGTTGGTTATATTAGACGGCACAAAGGTAGCAACCCATTCATCCTTTTTTGCGACACCCTGAGAAGTATTACGTTGCACTTCTAATTTCATGGTGTTATGATTTTCAGTTTTTGTGTAAGGGTCTTCTTTAGGCAACATATCGTTTGTTGTATTTTTGTCCAAACCACAAAATATTTCTTCTGTATAGGCATTGTCTGTTAGTTGCGTTTGTTTTTGTAAAACCGAGGCTAGCTGTGTGTTGGCAGAAGTCCATCGTTCAGGAGAAAAGTGGTGACGAGTAATCCATCTACTAACTGCACGACCATGGCTATGTAACATGGCGGGATCGTTGTATTCCAACTGCCCGGCTCCTCCAACGTGCTTCAATCCAATAAAAAACGTTTCCCCGTTATATCCGTGACCTTTTCCTGATGCATTAGTGACAAACAAAAACTTTGTGGCCATGTCATCGTTGCGATTTTTTGCACATTCCTTATTTGTGCCTTCCTTGTTTAACTTTCCATATGACAAAGCACCTTCATTTAAAAGATGCGGTTGAGTGCTGTTTTCTGACAAGTTGTGGTAGTCATTAGAAAGAAATGCTGCGCGTGTCACAGTGCGTGAGGGCAGCAATGTTTGTGCAAGTTTATTCGGAAGCGTCAAATGCTGCGTCACTTTTTTTTGCACTTCAACCGTATGAAAGTTTTTGTATGCCTGTCTATTAGTTTTCCCCACACAGTTCCGCTTTTGCAACTTTGGCAAGTGACCAGGCAAGTAGCGCTGCAGACTGGGGTGACAAAGCTGATTTTCAGCAAGCATGTAAAGCCTGTGACCAAACGCAAAAAAAAAGTACTTTAAAAATTACGTAACAATATATAATAACACAAAAAAAATTCAATCAAATATATATGTACACTATATTAAATAGAGTAAGTTAAAGTCCTACTAACAAGCAATGGAAAAAAAAAAAAAAATACCCGTTAAAATATCCCAGTTAACAAATATATAACGACATTTGAGTAAAGCCAGTTCGTTTTTAATCACAAAAAAGACCTGAAGATTTCAGCAGCGCTTCATACTTTTGTACAAAATCAACAAGTTCTCGTAATGCATGCAATAGTCGCACGGCTTTTTCATTATGAAGAAGATGCGCAATGCGGCGGCGCTCAATGCGCTCCATAGAACGCCGCATATGCACTTCTCCTCCCGAAAACAGCCCCAGCTTCCAGTTGGCCGTGCCCATGGTAAGATCAACGTAAATTTGACGACAGGTGGCAAATTGGCGCCGACGTAGATTTTTCACAATGCTGAACAGAGCGTCTATAACTTCTACCGGAATTATACGTGCATCCTCGGCAGAGTCTTGTCCCTTCTTTTCAGCGTTTCGCATTGCAACCTCCACATCATGTAATAAATACGCCAAAAAATCAAGCACGTTTTGTCGCACGCGATAAGCCTCCCGCCACGCCTCCAGTGCCTGTGCCACCTTACGCCCATGTGTTTGGCGAATATTATGCGGCAGTGCATGTTTCAAAAGTAAATATGCATTGTAAGACCAACCGCTTTCAGAAGAAGAAGACGCATCAGTCCCCCGCAGTGCCATCAACCAGTGCCAGCAAAGAACAAGCCAAAATGTTCGAAGAATGCTTACATGAGCCTCCAGTAGTGGCCAAACATTCACATGTTCATCGCAGCCATTCTCCAATGCAATCTTCAAAAAGCAAAAAAGATTGTATTCATCATCTTCATATGTTGTTGTTGACACAGCACTCGTGTCCAATGAACTTTGTAGTCGATTATTTAAAAAATCACACAAAGGCAGTGGTAGTGCTGTTATACAAGACACATGTGGGTCTTGATCAACATCCTTTAAGCTGCTAGTAACTGATGTCGTCTCAATGCTCCGTGATATCGCCGCCGCAGAACGCAGTAGAACCTCCTCCATCAACGACCGTCGCGCCAAAAATTCCGGCTCTGTTAGATTTTTAAGAATAACCTTTTCTGTAATTAACTGTGCCGGTTTCAAGATTTCAGTAGAAGCGGTATCATTTGCCACAATATCTTGCACAGAACACGCCTCTTCACTAGAAGAACGCTGCCTCTTGCGTACTGTGTGATTTGCTTGCACCGCTTCAACAGCGACCGCATATATAGTTTTCACGGCATCTGTAGTACTATTGTTGGCACTAGACTGTGAGGCAGTATTTTCTTTGGCTGCTGCTGCTGCGGTTGTCATCGCTTTTTTTTTTACTCGCTCTTGAAGACCAGAAAAGCTCATTTGTATCCCTCCACCTTTGCTCTATTTCTGTTGTTCTTTTCTTGTTTCTTATAAAATATAAAGCATACTTATGCGTGCGTGTTTACAAGCATATAACCATCAAAATTATCACATAAAAGCAATTAGAAAGTACACACATACATACAAAAAAAAAAAAAAGCTCTAAAGCAGTAGGTTTTTTTCTAAAGTTTTTTTCTACAGGCGAAAACGTGCATTGACAAAAGAAACATATATATATATATATATATTATTTGTTTTTCTGGTTGTTAGCTTTTTTTTTTTTTTCCCCCTCCCATTCCATTTACATACACCAAATTTTTCCTATACAAAAATAAGACACAAGTAGGTTTACTCTCTGTATCTAAAGTACATTTTCACGACATGAGCCATGCGCAAGCAAAAATAGCCTCTTCAAGTAGGTGCACAGACAAAAATAAGTTAATAACAAGGACATGTATAACACCAAAGAATATATTATTCGCTATGATATTACATTGGAAGGCCTTAGACGCCTTGCAGCAACGGCAGCAGTAGAAATATGATCACCACCCGCCGCTGCTCCAAATGTTTTGCCTTTGACGACCTCATCTACAGCAGGGTTATATTGTGGTGTGGCAATAAAGCGTTTAAACAAATTCTCCAGGCGCATGCGTAGGCCCTTAAGAGAAGAGGCTGTGCGACCGCGCTGTAAAAGATCAGACTCACGATCCACAAGTTCTACTATCTGTCGAGTAAGTTGATCATCAAATTCCTTTACCGTCCACTTGACGTGTAGCAAAATGTCAAGGCGCGCTTCCATTGATGATGGTGTTTCTATTAAAGCCAAAAACAATTGACGCAGCTCTCTCGCACGATCCGCGGCCATTGTGGTGACAGACACCGATCCACATTCTTTGGGAGCTGTCATTAAGGCCAAAATGTCCTCGAACCGGCGTATACGGTGGTCTCTAACGGCCCCACGACAAAGTTTTTCAAGTTCCTGAAGAAGTTGCAGCTCTCTTTTTGTAAGGTCTAAGAGCGCTGCACGCCTCAACGCCTCACTGAGAGTTTTGTCTGAAGAAATTCGTGCTGCCTCTGCAGCACGCCACGCCTCCAATTCTCGGCGAAGCGTAGCAAAATCGTCAGCCGTGTGCGGAGTTGCGCGTCGCCTACGCTCAAACTCCTCACGACGCTGCTTTTCCGCCTCATCAGCGGCTGCCTCTGCTGCTGCCCTGTCCAGCAATGCTTGATGAGATGCTGCAAGCTGGTGAAAGATCTGACGTGCTTTCCATTTTCTATACATCTTCTGTATAATTACTGCCCTTTCGGTCTGTAGTTCAAGCAGTTGCTGCGCAGAGAAATATGTTTTGGCAATGACAAGTTCATCGTACTTCTCGTCTGCCTCGTAGTCAGGTCGTGACGTCTGTGTGTAGCATTCTCGTAATGTTTGACAACTACGTGAAATGCCGTACGTCTGCGTTCTTCTTGAAACTCCTTCTCGAGGAAGAGGCCCATATTGCAAATCCTCAATACTTGTGTCACCGGGCGATCTCAGTTGAGTTGCCGCATGAAGAAATATGCGCAATGGATCTTTTTTAAGACGATAACCCCCCAAAAAAGGCAGAGCAATTCCTCTTGGTTCATGCAAAACAGCCACTGACACTATGCTTTTGCCTCTTGTGTTACGCCGGATTTCATCGATGGCCTGTTGAAAGTTTAGGCCGCGTTGCCGAGCCGCAATAAGATCAGCTGGGGAGATCATCTCTGCCCGGGCGCGTACATGCACACAACGAATAAGATGGTCGTCTTTCCTAAGCCCCTGTAGATGAGGTGGTATTCTGTCCTCATTAAAATGTACATCGACCCAAAGACGCCCCCGCTTGTCTGAAGAACTTCTTTGCTCATAATAAATCATTGTTCCAAAACGAAGACGCTCACTACGGCAATAAAGCATTATGTCTTCTGGGTGAACGTGAAGGTGAGAGGCAATTGATTCAAAAACAAACCTTGTAGAAATTTTGCTCTCGGCGGCGCCTGGAGCTTTTACCAAAACGTGAAATCCCATGGGGTAAATAGTTGCATCTACAACCACATCATTATCGGTGGAAAGGATATACGTAGTAGGGGGGAGCTCAAGATTGGGAGAAGCCACAGCAACAAAATCAGCAGTATCAGCAGGTAACATAGACCCTTGCAGTGACTGATTCTCTCCAACTTCTGCCTGGATACCATGGGAAGGTTGCTGGGGCATCATACGGTTTTCATCCTCACCTTCAGTAAGTGGTTCAAGAGGAACAGGTGCCGTAACATCTTCCATTTCCCCACGTTGCCTTCTTTCTAAAGTCACCTCTGCACCAACCTGACACAACTGCAACTCTTCATCTTCTTTCTGTGCCTTTGCGCCTTGCGTTCCTTGCTGTCTCACTTCTGTTTCAGCTTCCCCAATTTGTGTGTCGGGCATAACTAATGTTGTCTCCAGTTCCCCCACTGCTGTTTCGGCCTCCCCAACTTGTGTTTCAGGAACCGCCGTCGGGGTCTCCAACTCTCCCGTTGCTGTTTCAAGGACAGCCACTAGGCTTTCAGGCAATTCCGTTGGTCTCTCCTGCCTATCTTCAGCTTGACTCTCTGAAGTCCGAAAATGCTCTGAGGGCGGCAAGCCGCCGTTTGCGTCCATAGGCGTAAGTATCTTTTTTTATGTTTTGTTCTCTACACCTGCTCAACAAAACAAAACCACCTCCTTGTAATATATATATATGTCTGGTTGACCTGCGGCAGCCCACCCTACTGCAAATACAGAAAAAATATACACGTAAAAATAATTAAAAAAAATCATACATTTTTTTGCATATGATAAATAAAAAAACAGACATGCCTCCCCCAAAACAAAGTAATAAAAAAATCCCTTAAATAAACAAAAAACAAAGTTAAATCTTTTTTTTTTTTATTTTTATTCACAAAACACCCCCTCCCCTCAAACAATCATTCTTCTATTCATCTCCTATCATGTGTAGTTTGCAAAAAACCGTCGTAATAACAAAGAAAAAAAACAAATAAAAAAAAAAAAAATTGCTACACATATACACATTTGTTTCCAAAGTACGCCAATCCCTATACGTACCCCTTTGCTTTGAGCTGTTCCATGAACTCCTCATGAAACTTTGACACGCTTAGCTGTTCATAAACCGGAGGTCCAACTGCCAATGGTTTAACTATATCACTGTTATGAAAAAGGTTGCTGAGTGCATCCACGGCTTCTTGGCGCTCAAAAACCAAAGATTGAGGAAGCTGCGCTGGTGGAGCTTGTAAAGGCTGCGCAGCAACGTTACTTTTTTGATTTGCTGCCTCCTCAGCGTGCGCAGCCGCGCGTTGACTCGTCCATTTTTTCGTGGTTCCTTGTGTCGGTGCCTTTGACATTATAAAACCTTTCACCCCCTTGTTTATTAATATACGTTATTATTATTATTAATACTCACCTTTGTTCTTTCGAATGACCTATTTCAACAAAAATTTAGAACAACAAAAAAAACAATTATTAGCACGGCAGCATCAAGTAATTAAATTATATATGTATTTTTGTTTTTTTCTATCCTTCATTTTGTTCTGCTCTTCACACCGTTATACTGATATTATGTCAATAAATTGTCTCGGTAACAGCTACAGAAATACCCAAATACATTTTCAAATTAAAGGCAATTTAACAAAATTTTACAGGTTTCCAAAAATATATAATAGTAATAACAACAGTAAGCATAAATTCATATCATACATGCAAAAGCCACTGTATCCATGTCTCCACATCTTTACGAATATCTGTAAGAGCCAATGCATTTATAGAATTCACACGTTCATCAAGTACAACGTCAGCCAATGTTGCTGGAAGCTTTTCATAAATAAGCTTATTTACCTCAGTTGCATTTAACAGTCTTCCAGATGACCCCACCACGTAGTAGTCTCCGTGGTTCCCGCTAGGAGAGGCACGTAGCAGTGGTTCATACAGGTCAACCCGCCAAGAAAGATAACCGTATGCGCCACGACGCCGTGAAGAGGCAAAAGAAAGCAGATTTTGCTCATCACCATCTCCTATTCTTCGTTCACGAGACCTACCTGTTTTTATGACTGCACCACGATTATTTTGGGGATACACAAAATATTCTTTTGCTGACGACGATAAGAAGGCACCGGGCAAGAGAGAAACACCCCATGGTGGCGTATCGCCTTCACACGTCACAGATCCAGCAGATGCAAATGTTTTGCATCGCCACTTTACCCATAAATGGTAAATAATACGCTGCCACTCTTGAAATTTTTGAGAAAAATGCTCTGTACTGTTTTTTTTCGTCTCTTCTAAAAAAGGTACAGCAGTGGTTAGTAATAACATTCGTTGTAGCGCAATGGCTGTTTTCTCTGATTCTCGAAACGCCCGCCATTCCAAACGCACAATTTCCTCTTCTATTTCTCGCCTCACTAACAACTCTAATTCTGTTCCAACACCAAAACCACTTGAAACAGCTTCTCCCTTCACCACATCAAAAAATGCCTCAAACAGTCCGGCAGCCCTAGCATCTAGTGTTTGCTGTGCATTAAGCGAAAAAATGCTGTCTTCTGTGGAAGATGTCGTGGGAGCCACAGAGGCTCGCTTAGAATGGCGTGGCACAATATTACGGTGCGCCAAGGAAGCGTTTGTGGACGCAAAAGAAATCAATGGTTTATCAAAAGAAAAAAAATTCAAAAAGTCAACATCACCATGTTCAGCTACAATAGAATTTATCGGTGCAATCGGTGGTTGTGAAACAGGCTGTCCAGTGGACGCAGCATTACTATGGACGCCAGAACTTAGAAGGGCATTAGAACACCGTAACATGGAAGAAAGTGGCGATTCTGGCCAACTAAAACAGTACGACTGCTCGTCAAAAAGTGAACCAAGTTGCAAAATATGCTCTACACCCACAGAACGTTCTTCTATTGCATCAAGAGGTCTATATCGCTTTCTTCCATTTTTTTTGGACATTGTCAATCAATAATATCTACGCAGATGCACATAGTTATCATCGGAGTCAAATGCGTATTAAAATAAATAAAATATTGAAACAAACAAACAAAAAAAAAAAAAAATAATATATAAATACGTTTTTCCACTTTTTATGTGTCTTCGGTTGCCTTTTTTTTTTTTTTTTGTTTGTTTTCAAATCATATTATTATTATTAGTTGGAACAGTAAAAAAAAAAAAAGGCAAGCAAAAACTCTACCATCCCTTCCGCTTTTCTCCTCATTGTTATTTATTGCATGCTTTGCAATAATAGTTGGTTCTTTATTTATTTTCTTGGTAAACAAGAAGCAGTTAAATATATATATATATATAGTATTAAAAACAAAAGACTCCAAAAGCCAGAAACGCAACTCTAAAACAAACAAACAAAAATAATAATACTAAATACGTATGCTAAATACCATCCGCAGTAATGGCGGGCACATCAATAAATGTGGGCTTGCTAGACAAACCAGCACGCCTCATAGACAACAGTGAGGCATACGGAATTGACGTACGATCAGGAAGCACCATTTCAGGATCTTCCGCCAACGTAAGTATTAGGTGTGATGATTTTTTTGTCTTCCACGCATAGTAGCCACGGCTTCGAATGTCAATCTGCTTGTCTGTAGGGCCAGGAAAACAAGAAATATGTGCAACACGCAAATGTTCCTTATCCAACCCTTTAGACTCGGCACCCTGCTGCGCTATTTCCAAAGCCCTAAAAGCTATATTATGTCCTTTTCTCATTGACAATTTGCATTGCGCCATGGCTTCACGTAAAGACAGTCCACGTAAGAGACTAATCTCGATGTCAAGCTTTTTCCAACTTGAAGGGACCGCCTTCATCCAAAGTGTATATTGTGGTAATCGCTCCTGAGAAGCCTCTAACTCAGTTTCTAATCGTTCACAATAAAGTCCCCAATTTACCTTGTGCATAACACCTTCTTCTTCTACTAACGCATAACGGTCTTCGGTAACACGCTGGCTGTTCACAACACGTTCCCACCTGTTAATATCTGGAAGGTTGATCTTGGTAAGCCAAACAGATTTCCATAAGCTGCGGTCAAGTAGTATCCTTGGCGTTGTGCCTCTGTGTCGCTGGATAGCAAAAGGTCGAATGGAAAAGTATTGTTTCTTGTACCAAAGCCTACGAGCCCCATGGCGTTGTGTGTATAAAAATTGTGAACCCACATTAGTACGGCGATAAAGAAAATGTCCCATCGCAAAACGGGGAGCTGGCTTGGGCATCTTGGCTTCACAACAACAATATCACTTTTTGCCCAAATCAATCCAAAATTATTATATACTATCAAACAAAAGCTCGTAAAATAATAAAAATAATAATGTAGAATAATACCAGCAATAATATAATTGTTCATGAACGTAGTTATGTATATATATATATATATATATATATATATATAACAACTGTTTTCCCTCACGCTTCCAAAAACAAAAGAAAAAATTTCATCATCACAAACAAATCCCTCAAACATAAAAACACACACAAACACACACACACACACACACAAAAAAAAAAAAAAAAAAAAAAAAAAAAAAAAAAAAAAAAAAAAAAAAAAAAAAAAAAAAAAAAAAAAAAAAAAAAAAGAAAAAGAAAAAAGAAAAACATTCGTTTTACAACCTATATTTGTTATATATATATATATATATATATATATATATATAATGAACTAAAAATACAAAATGCAACACATGTCTTGCAACAACAGAGCAAACAAACGACCATAACAAAAGCAAAAAATGTAACGGTACTTTAATAAACCACCTTGGACGCCATGATTATGGCAGTGATGACTTGTTAGCTGGTTGCTTGTCGCCACGCCCCGTAAAAGTTGTCCATGTCTCAAACAATAATAAAGCATTGTAATCATTATTTACCTACTTTATTTTGGCCTTTGCTGTTGTTAGCGCAAGTATATGATTCTTTGGCACATGTTCTTCCAAAAAAGGATGCAAGGCTACCTGATCTAATGAAGGCCTGTCATCTGGATTGAGAGACATCAACCAGAATGTTAACTCCTTTGCACACTTGCTAACTGACTGTGGCATTTCGCAAATGCTTCCCGTCTTAATTCGTTCCTCCATTTCGTCCGCATCTGTTGTGTAGCCAAATGGAAAATGGCCAGTCAATAACACATACAAGATACATCCTAATGACCAGATATCGGCTTTAAACGCATCATATGTGCCACTCAAAACCTCTGGCGCCACATAAGCAAGAGTTCCAGTAAGCGTATGTGCATATTCATCATGTTTCGCATGAAAATTACTTTGCTTATGTAGACGACTCAAACCAAAATCGGAAATCTTCAGCACGTTTCTTTCAGTCAAAAGAAGATTTTCAGGTTTAAGGTCACGATGAGCCACACCATTTTGATGACACACGCGAACACCAGTAAGAAGCTGAAAAAAAAGACTAGCAACCGTATCCTCCCCAAGACAACCATTGCAAGAGGTAATAAGACTACAAACATCCCCACCCAAGACAGCCTCAAGAATAATATAGTAGTTATTTGGGCTCTCCAACAGATCCACTAACTGAACAATGTTCTCATGCCTTAGCCTCTTAAGAATCGTAATTTCTCGACGAACATCCTCTTCGACCAACTGACTGTTCTTTGGTATGATCTTCGCAACATAATATGAATTAGTAAAAATATGCCTCACTCGCTTAACCTTGCTAAAGGCACCAGTGCCAACGGTTTCAAATATTTCGTAGTCACCCACTCTTCCCATAAAAATGCAATAACAAACCAAAGTATTACAAATAATAAATTAAAAGATAGTTTATTTTCTTAAAATGTAGATTTTAAGATATTCTTTAATCATTTAATAATAATAATAGTAATATCTACCACACCCCCCCCCCCCCCCCCCCCCAACAAAAAAAAAAAAAAAAAAAAAAAAA
>JAWVMR010000334.1:0-10945 GCA_036321205.1 Trypanosoma caninum | reverse complement strand
CCCCCCCCCCCCCCCAAAAAAAAAAAAAAAAAAAAAAAAAAAAAAAAAAACGCATTTTAGCTGACCATTAAAAATAATAACAACAACAACAATAATAATAATAATAATAGTAATAATAATAATAATAAATAAAAACAAGCACTACACACATAAAAAAAAAAAAAAACACTTTTCAACGTATATAGCGTAAGCAGCACCAACAACTCTATACAGTTTGTCAATACTACAGCATTACCTTGTTGATGGTTTGGCATGCACCGCATTCGAATTGAAAATTTGATACTTCTGTAACAAGTTGCAAAGCGTTGATTGCGCCACAACCCCCACAGCGAACCTGAACTTGACGTTTACCAGTAGAAACCGACTGAGAACTCTGTTCATGGGGTTGTGATTTCCCATATATTAGCTGCTTAAAACATACACCACAAAGGAAAACATCACATTGAGTCTGGGGAATTCGGTTTACCGACTTACAAAATATACATTTGAACATCGATCTCGTGTCATTTGTCAATTCCGTATTATCACGCGACACAGCAACAGTAAGAGGAGTTGAGCATTGTACACAGAAATACTGACGCCCAGGAGTGATATCAGTTAAATGATTTATAAAAGTACAAGCTGTGCATGTGACCTGAGTGGTTTCCAAATTTTGGCCAAAACAAGTAGCAGCATGAGAAGCTTCTGTTTTTCTCCTGTCCATTTCATTACCAAAAGTATCCGTGGTGTTGGCAAAGTTTCTTTGTTTCTGCAAAATATCTTCTATTAAACAAAAAATAAAAATAAAAATAACAAGAAAAAAAAAATTATATTTTGTATACGTATCTAAAGAATAATCAATTAAGCTGTTGTTGTGTTCTACCCTTTAAAAAGGTGCACAACGCATGCAAAAAAAAAAAAAAAAAAAAAAAAAAAAAAAGCAGACGCGCGTGCACACACACACAAAAAGGCAAATGACAAGTTGGCAATTTTTTTGAAGCAATCTTTCTCACTCGCAATTCCACTAAACCTTGAGATCAATCAAAAAAGTGGTGGAAAATAATGGCTATAATTGTCAGCTACCGATAAACTTCTTTTTCCTTTTTATTGTTGCAATATTATTATTATTACTTTAATTTTTCGTATAAATTCAAATTTTTCTTTTGCAGATTTGCCAGAGGCAAAACACTTCTCGCCATAGGGTCATATTGGTCACCAAATTTGGAGACTACAATAGAGACCCAAAAAAAGGAGCACATGGTGGAAGAAAGTATGATCGATATGCCTTACACCCGTACAAAAAAAAATAAAAAATAAATAATTAAGCAATACAAAAATAATGGTATTTGCAAAATCAAAACCAAAGCATCACATAGAAAGCAAATACAAGCTAGCCACGCTATACCTATGTAAAAAATCAAAATCCAACAAACCCGCCGTGCACAGGCCCAAGCGACCACCCCACTATTGCGGAACAACTCCCCGCCCACAATAACAACATTACCCCACAGTCCCCACCGCCAGCCTCGTTGCCCAAAATCCCGCCGCAAAAAAGGGATTTGCACAACAAAAAAAGATCCCCACCAAAAACAACCAGCTGCTACGCAAAGCCAAAAAACACCAACTCGAGACGCCAGAACCGCCCCCCAATCCTTTAAAGCCGCGCGTGGCATGGCTGCGGCCCTCGTCTTGTCTTCGAGGCGGCCCCGCGCGAGCGCTGCATTGGAACGTTGGGAAATCGCTTACGCCGACCGCCCGGGGTTTTAAAAATAAGGGCGCCCCGGCGACGGGGGGAAAGGAGTCTTTTCGCATTATGTCTGGTTTGCGGACGCTGGTTTCCTGCATGCGGGAGGTTTTTTCCCGAACGCGGGTTTCTGGTATTGGGGACGGGCCGCGGCTGCCCGCCAGTTTCTGCAGCGGTCTTCGGGCTTTCTGCGCGGCCAACGGGGCGCTGGCGGGAGGGATTTTTTTTTTTTGGTGATGGCGTGCCTGGCAAGGTGGCGCCGGAAATTTCAGCGGGTGTGGGCGGTTTGGCGGTGGGCGGGTCCGGAGCCAGGTTTTTTGTTTTTAACTGTTGGGTGGGTTGGGCCGATGGGTGCCGTTATTATTATTATTATTATTTAATGTGATTGTTACTATTTTGGGCACGTTGGAGATGTATTTGTGTTTTTTTTTTTATGACTTTTTGTGCGCTTTTTTATTTTTTGGGACGTTTTTTTGTAATTTTTTATTTTTATTTTTGTTAGACAGCCTTAATTTTTGCAGACGTAGCTTAGCCTGTGGTATATTTGTTGGCTTTGCGTAGCTTCTAGCAGGGTGGTAAGCAAAGCACTGCCAAGTAACGGATAAGATATATATATACTGCATAATGACAGAAGGTGTTGATTTTGTTTTTAAACAAACAATTGAAATTATTGAAGATCCTCTGGTGCTGCCTGATAGTGATGCACCAAGTTGTAATGCATGGCGCCTCCGACCAAGTGAGGAAGCTGCCGTATTGATTGAGCGGTATCTGAATCCACCACCACGATGGGGGAAAAAAATAAATTTGTCTTTAATGTTTTTAGGACCTGAAAGATGTGCAATGTTGGGGCGTATGCTTATTTTGAACACGACTGTTACATCTCTCGATTTGTCAATGTGTGATATGCAAGAAGAGGCGGCGGTCCGTTTTTTTATGTGTATTAAAAGGAATCGATGCTTAAAACATCTCAATGTTAATGGAAATAATATAGGCGACAAGGGGGCTGTCGTTGCTGCAGAATGCATATGTAACCTGGAAACTTTACATATGTCATGCAATAATATTCATGACATCGCGGCCGTGACCATTGCTTCGTTTTTGCGAAAGTCTAGCAAAATACATTCGCTTAACTTGCGCGCCAATCGTATCACTGCTTATGGCGCATACATGCTTATATCTTCATTGGAGTTTATAGATCATTCTATGTCTTCAACTCTCTATAAAACTGTGGACTCTTTACAAAGGAATTTTGCTGTGACTGATAAATGCCAATTGCGATTAAATGAAAAGGGCGTCTTAAAAGTTGACCAAGATGTGAATACAACGGATGAAATTTATAATGAAACGCTACATACCTTATGGCTTCGTTATAATTGCGATATTCCCGATGAACTATTTAAAATTTTGGACGTAATTCTTGCCAAAAGATTTCCTCAACTACCCAAGGGAATTTTAAGGAAAAAAAAGATTTAAGATCTAGTGAAAAATTATTATTTTTGTTATATATATTTGGTGCATGTATGATATTTGGTGTATATATGCTTTTTGCATGTATGGACACATTTTACTTTTTTGCTGTTATTTTTTAATTGTATCATTATTAGTGTTATTATTTTTTGGGATATGTTACACTATATTGTTATTTTTGTTGTTAAAACCACATGTTTTTTTACTTATTTGCTAAACATTTTTTTCTTTTTTTCTTCTTCTTTTTCTTTAGTTTTTGCCTTGTTATATATATATGATCAACTAGATGTTTTATAAGAAATACTTCATTAAGGATTAAGAAACCTTAAACAACAGCAACAAAAAAAAAGTTAAGTAATTTTAGAGATGCTTTCGGAACGTATTGGAAAAAAAGCAGTTTAGTTGTTTTGCGTTACGGGCTAATGTCGCCAAGGTCACTCGTATAATTTTGAAATTTTTGTTTAGCGGTTTATCTGCCTTTTATTCAGTTAATGGGGATTTTTGCGTTTTTTGCTTATATATTTTTTGGAATTTTTTTCTTTTTTTTTATTGCTTTGATGCCATTATATAAGAGAAGCTTTTGGTATCTTTTTTGTTTGGGCTTGAAAAGCTTGTTTTAGAGGCGTTATATTGCAGTTTGTAATATCTGCTGCACACCTATGATTTAGTGTATTGTTAAAGTTATTAAATCAAGTAACGAAACCATATATGTGAGTGTTATCATTGTTATTATTGCTTAAAAAACCATTTTTTTTTTTTTTTAATGCTTATGGTTCAACTACCGATGATTTTGCAAATTTAAAAAAACACAAGAAAGGCTTGGGTATTTTTCATGTTTAGAAGGATTTTTTGTGGTTTCATTACAACTTTAAGATGTGGTGCTGTTTATTTGGTAGTTCATGCAGCTTTTTAAAATGAAAAAAAGAAAAACATTTGCTGAAGATTTTTTGTACGCTTTTGGTGATATTTTTTATAGTATTTAAAACGATTTAGACAAAAAAAAGGGGGAGAGGGATGGCAATAATAAAATCAAAAATAAATTAAATTGATCTGAGAAAAGTGTTTTTGAGTTGACAAAGGTGGGTTCCTTTTTTTTTTTTTTTTTTTTGTGTGGAAATATCATAATAAAATTTATGTTAAACGTGTTTGATATAGAAAATGTTCTCATTAACTTTGCCTTTAGCGAGACAGCTTGATATATTTTGAAAATTATGCTTTTTATATCTTTAAGAGACCTTTCTTTTTTTTTTTTTTTTCACACCAATTTTTTTTTTACAATTTCAGAGGCTGAGATGTATTTTAATGTTATGCGCACAAAATTCAACAGGAAAAATTCTGAGTATTTTTTTTTTTTTTTGCGGAGTAATTTTGTTACTGTATTAGAAAAGAAGACGACCATTCAGTTTATTTTGAAAATAAATAATTTTAGCGCGCTCTTGAGAGAATAATAATAATAATAATAAAATCTAATAAATATTTGCATTTTGTTTATAAATATTTAAGGTTTGAAGAAAAAAAAAAAAAGGGGGGGGGGGGTGAGGAAAAAGGCTAGCAAAGCAGCAACTAAAGGGTCTTACGTTATCAGATTGCATTGATCAAGTGATAGATGCACTGAAGAGTTGTTCCTCAATGAAAACAAAAGGGAATTTTTTTGCACTGGTGCCTTTTTTGATAAATGTGATCAAAAGCTGTTGCAGGAATCTTTTGATGGACAATTGTCGTTAAGTAACAGTATTAGCGCGAATATATATAAATATTGAATAGTAACTATTTTTGGAAGCATTTGTGTAATAGTTGGCGCGGTTATGTCTGTTTCAAAAAAAACTTTTTACGAATTGCTAAGAATGGGAATGAGGCTTTGATTTTATTGTCTTTATTATTATTTTTTTTTATTTCTTAGCAAGTTAGTCACATTTTTACAGGTTGCAGATTTAAACATTTTATTTTATTTTGCATTTTGTTTTATATATGATCAGTTAAAGAAGATGCATAACGCAAAAAAAAAAAAAAAAAAAAAAAAAAGAGTACATTTTTAACCGCAATTTTATCTTGAAGGTAGCTGGGTTTGAAAGACAAAAAATCTTTTAATTGGGGGTTTGTGTAACTCACAACATATGATTGATATTGTGTGTAATTAGGTATATTTATTCTATTGCTCGTGTGTGTTTATGAATGATATGCGTATAAACGTATTAAAAAAATTTTTTTTTAAATTCGCATTACCACCTTTATTATATTATTATTATTATTATTATTATTATAGGTTTGTATGAAATTAAGAAGCGGTGTAAATTTTTTTTTTACAACTATTTCAAAATATATAAAGTAAAAGGAAAGTGAGAGCCAAAATGAAGACTTTCTTTGCCGCAACTGTTGGTTTTTTTGCTTCGAGTTGGCAAGGTTTTGAAAAGGCAAGTTGCGACGCCGCAAAAAGCCCCTTTTCTCAGTCTGAATATCGATCGTTTACGCTTCTCAATTTTTATGATGAATCACATAATACAAGGGTTTTTCGCTTTGCACTTCCTGAAGCTGATATGCCTTTGAATCTTGATGTGGCCTCTTGCATCACAGCCAGGTTTTTTGGTAAAGATGGAAAAGAAGTTACACGTCCCTACACTCCCTTGAATAATGCCAACCAACGAGGATATTTTGAGATTCTTGTAAAGCGTTACGAAAATTCAAAAATGGGGGGCCACCTTTTTTCATTAAAAAAAGGTGATAGTATGCAATTTAAGGGGACGTGGATGAAGATTCCTATTAGGGCAAACCAATACAAGCGTATTGGTATGATCGCTGGTGGCACAGGAATAGCGCCGATGTATCAGGTTGCTCGCAATATTCTTCCCGTACCAAATAATCGAACAGCCATTTCTTTAATTTACGCGAATAGACGCAAAGAAGATGTTCTTTTGGGCAACGAACTTAATGAGTTGATGGAAACGTATCCATTATTTTCACCTTATTATGTTCTTTCTAAAGCGCCTTCTGACTGGATGGGGGGAGTTGGGTACGTGAATAAGGAGATGATTAAATCGCTTATGCCGTCGCCAAACAACGCAGGAGATTCTATTATTCTTGTCTGTGGCCCCCCTCCATTTATGGAGGCTGTTTCGGGTGATAAGAACTTTTCTACAAGCCCACCATCTCAGGGAGAGTTGAAAGGCATGCTTAAAGAGCTTGGTTATATGCAAAAAATGATATTTAAGTTTTAATATAATGTAATCAGCATTTTTATATATTGGTGTGGGTGGTGAGGTTGTTGATGTAACAGTTTAGTTATTTGTGAGCACGAATCTTTTTTTTGCAGATTTGTGGGAGGAGTTGTCTAATACCACACTGCTTCTTTTATATTTTTCGTGGTTACGTTTGGCCAGGCAAATAGAATTGATAATAACAGATGGGAAAAGTGACTGTTCCAAGTTTCAGTTACTATTTTTGCTATTATTAAAATTTGCTCATAGCTTTTTGTGTTTGTGCAATATTGTGTTAAAAAGTAGCATAAAAATTAGGACATGTTGTTTTTGTATCAAGGCTGATTGCAACTATATGTGAGATTACTATGGTTGCATTTATATATATATGTACAACCTTTGTGCGTAATAATAACAATAATAATAATAAATGAATAAATAATGATATTTATTAAAAAAAAAAAAAAAATGTTGTTGTATTTTGGATTTGTTGAAGTATGAATTGCCTTGTAAGTGTCGAACCAAAAAAATAAAAATTTTTGTTTGATAATTAGCTTTATAGGAACCCCCCTCTCCACTACCACAATTATTATTATTATTATATATATATATATATATATATATATATATATATAGATATATTATCTGATATTGATGACGTTAGTCGACATTTTTATTTATATATTTTTGGATAGTAGACGCTTTCTGTGTTGAAAATGCAATGACCACCACCACCACCACCACCATTTTTTTTTTTTTTTCTTTTTCTTTTTTTTTTTTTTTGGAAGCGGGGTGGGATGTTTACTAAAGCGTAGGAGTTGATAAAGATCACATTTTGACGTTTGGAATTTTTGGAATGGGGTATAAATTACAGCAATAAGGGGTCGCTTAATAGTGACACGGAGATTAGTTTGTTTATGCGTCTATGTGTATAGAAACTTTTTAAAGATTTGTAACTGCCCTGCTTTTGGCATTAGAAAGCGAATGCCAAAGCTTTTCTAATTATCGTTGAGGATGTTAAGTCAATTTTTTTTTTTTTTATAATAGTATATTACTGGTGGTTTTTGTATTTTTTTTTTTAAATTTTAAATTTTTTTTTATTTTTGACGCTTTTGTATTAATGTCGGTAAAAAAAAAAAGCCGATCAATAACAGTGGCTTAAGAAGGAAATGCTCCGGCAATCTTCTGTGAGATTTTTATTTAGCAAGCCCATAACACAGGGGTATGTGGCTCAACTTTCGCATCCTGTACCGGTGGGTCGCCGTATTTCATGGCATCGGGCTTTTGCAGCAAATAAAGAAGTTCGTAAGATGTACACCCCTGATGCTGAGCGATACGATGAATGGTACAAGGCAATGTATGGTATTGAGGATTTTAGCGATGGGTGCGCTGCATCTGGTGCGGCGTCAAATAAACGTTTGAATGACACTAAAAACATGGAGTCTAGTATCTCTCTTACTGATCTTTCTGCGGCAGATGAAGAAGTTATCTTATGTTTGCAGCAGTTTTGTCATAACACCTTAGTCCGCTAAACATGTCCGCAACATATGGTAGATTGATGTTGTTGCTTTTTATATATATTTTATTTATGTGTTGTTGCGATGGAGTAAGATAGATTAAACGGGCCAATAAATGTGCAAAATTATTTATTTATCATTTTTAATTTTTTTATATATTTTTATTTTTAAATAAAACCGGGCTTGGTTTATACTCAAGGTAGTCTTTTCCAAAAAGAAAATAAGTGAAACTAATCTGCTTATGGAATCGAAGGAAAAACAACTGGCGGTTCACTCAGTAAATATTCATGGGATGGAGGGGTCTCACACTTCCTGTACGCCGTTGATCATGATGGAGAACGAAACGTCCGATACAAAAATCAACAAGGACACATCTGTGCAGAAATATGGCTGTACCCCTATGGATCAGAATGGTATCAGTTCCCTTTTTCAGCCTAATAACTTTCTAGACTGGGATCTCAACATACCAAACGTTAAAGGTGGAGAAATTTGGATGACTCCAATGGGCTCATCCCTGTGTCTTACTGAGGCACCGCACACGGCGAGTGGGACGAACTCTTCTGCGTTATCTGCCGTCCCCGGGTTTCAAAGCGCTGATGATTTACTGCCACCCTGTAATAATGATGTGCAGACAAATTCTTTTTTAAACGAATTTGATTTTGCTGGTGTTATGTCTGAGCAGCCTGTTGATTCCTTTTTTTTTTCAAACGTTGAATGTGTTGTTTCTAAGGGTGGCGCCGGTTCGAATCCAGTGGGTGGTAATACGAATACGCCGACTAAGCAGTTTTTCAAGGAATGCAATGATGGCGATAGGATTAGCTCGGAATTGCATCAACCGTATTGCAGGGAGAATGTTAGTATTTGGGAATCAAATCAAGTTAGTCCAGGCGGCATACCTGAGCATATTCAATCTCGCAGCGAGGCCAGAAATGGCATAGTGCAGCTTGCGTCTGTTACAACACCAGATTCAGTCAAATCTCCCCTACATGGAAAATTTAATGGTATAAATGGTGACAGTGACAAAGAGAAGATGATCTCGGTGGTGGATCCACAGCGGCCAAAGCTGCAGGTGCCTATAAGTGCGGCTTTTCCTACCAGAGCACTGGGGGCTCATGCACAAAATCCAAGTCTTTGCCTTCTTTTTCAGTCAGGTTCTTGTCGCCAAGGTGTCAATTGTCATCAGGTACACGTGAATCCTGAGGTTGTGCAGGAACTGCGTAAGGCGGTGTCCAGTCATCCATGTTGCTGCATGATGCATGGGGATTGCAACGCAGAAATGTGGAATCCAACAGAGCATGCCAAGAACCATATTCTCATTAGTAATGTTATGATCCCACTTACCCGCTTAGCTTTTACCAGTGGGCTGACTCGCTTTCTTGCAAACGCAATGCGACATCCTCTGAGTTTTGATGTTCTTTGCCGTCTTCATGGGAAAACAGGTGGCTGTCGTTATGGTGCCGACTGCTGGTACTTGCATGTATGTCGCGATATTTTGGTAAAGGATTTTCCTTTTATTGTAAAATCGGGTGATACTAACACGTTGGCTAAACCTGGTGTCAAACCACTATCCCAGCAGGTCTTTCAAAAAAAGGACATGGTGTCTTTGGGTCAAGAAAATGTGCAGCAGTTTCAGCAGCTAAAAGGCCAACAAAATTTGTGTACCCCAATCTTTCAGTCATCGTTGCTGCCAGTAAGCAGTTTGCCTTCCAAGGGGAATATAAACAACAATGAGCAAAACGCCAATGGAGTTGGTCACTCTAATCAGCCGCCTATTCTTGTTGCGGTTCCATGCATGATGGTGGATAATGTTTCACCCACGTTGCAGAAACTGAAGCCGGCGCCGTTGGGAGTGACAGTTGGAGGATGTGGTGGGGTGCTCAATTGCGGCCAGGTTCCCAGTAACTTTGCTCCCGAGTCAACAGCAAAAGGTGTTGTGCCTTTGCAGTACAATGTGCAACATGATAATCCCATATTTTCGGTATCCGGGCCTTTTTTAAATCAAAACCATGTTTTGCTTCCTATGGGGGGTACCAACGCAAAGCCCCAGCAAGTGCCTTCCCTTTCGCCATGCTACATGCTGAAGCCAAAGGCCGTGTATGGGGTAACAGCTGTTGGTGCGGGTCATCCTGTACCAGTGGAACCGCCTTTGATGTGGCTTCCTCCGCAGTCACAAATACAAGTACAATTACAACCACAACAGTCTTTATCTTTTCAAGGACAACCTGCCGATGTGTTTTCACAGAATTGGAATACAACTGGGTCTTCAGCTTATGCTGTACCACGGCCTCAGTATTAGTAAAATGCAAGACTACAGAGGAACAACAACAAGCAAAGATAATAATAATAATAATAATAATATTTACGTAAAATAAAGATAAAGAAAAAAAATAATAATAGGGAAAACTAAATATATATATATATATATATATATATATATATATAACTTTTAGGAATAAGGAATAATGGTGTTTTTTTATTAGTGTTACTATAACGCTTTTCTATTTCGTTGTTGTTGTTCTGCCGTAATAAAAAACAATACTTTTAAGAATAATTTTGGTAAAGATTAAATCCTTTCTTTAGATAGCAACATCTAAAACAACCTCCCTCCAAAAAAAGAAAAAATACTAATAATCATTATTATTATTATTATTTTAATGATTTTTACGTGATAGTTGTTTTTTTTTTTTTTTTTTTTTTAGAGGGCGGTTGTTGTTGTTTTATTTAAATTTTATTTTTATACATGTTTTTGGATGCTCTTTGTATCTTTTTTTCATATATATATATATATATATATATATATATATATGTCTATATATATATATATATATATATATCCCATGCTTTTTTTTATGTTTTGTTTTCCGCAAGTTTAGGAAATTTTTTTTTTTTTTTTGATTTTGTTTAAATTTGTTCTTCTGTTTTTTTTTTTTTTTTGTCATTATTATTATTTGTCGTTTTTTTATGTTTTTATTTATTCATTTCTTGTCATTACTTGATGTGTGCATTGCAAATCTTGAAGAAACGAAACGAAAAAAAAAAAAAAAAAA